>CP125976.1:118559629-118847484 GCA_030063025.1 Avena longiglumis
TTAATGGGAATTTGAGTGGACTTTTGAGTGGAGGGATTTTAAGGCATTTTTTGAGTGGAGTGTCCACCCACATGAATGAAGGAGGGAGGGGCAGCCCCATGGCCGGTGCCAACCCCTACTCCTATAAAGGTGCCCCTCCTCACTTGTCTCACACACCTCCTCGTGAAGGATCTCTCTCCCCTCTAGAATTTATCCCCATGGTCTCGGACTAGCGAGATACAAGTTCCGGTGGCTATTAGGCAAGAAAGAGTTGTGCTTCGCTGCATCGCTGGAGTGAGGAGGCGGAGGTTGCTCGGTGCCTCGAGCGTGTGTGCGAGCACGGATCTGCTGATTTGCGGCGCTAGGACTTCCTCTCGATCTTGAGATCGGCAAGAGATCATCTACATCAACCAGGAGTTGAACTCGTTAAGCTTTGTCGGTCTTCAAGGGTATTTTCTCTACGGATATACATCCGCCCATTGTTTGTATCTAGTAGATAGATCTTGGTATATAGTTCACATCGTAGGAAATTTTTTGTTTTCTATGCTGCGAACCCTACAGTGGTATCAGAGCCGGATCTAGGCGTAGATACTTTACACGGGTAGTACACATATGAGTATGTGGGAGATGATGATCATGTTGTTGCTCCTTTTTTGTAATTTTGGATATTGGTGGCATAGTGGGATGAAGCGGCCCGGACAAACTTTACATGTCCTTGCACATGAGACCTGTTCCACGCTTGACATGCAACTAGTTTGCATAAGTGGCTAGCGGGTGTCTGTCTCTCCTACTATAGTCAATATCTATTTTGCAAGCGAGTTGTCAACAATTTGATTATCCTCGTTGTGGTTCATGTTCGTAGGTAAGAACGGTTCTATCTCGAAAGCCCTAAGACACGTAAAACTTGCAATGGATAAATTAGAGGCGTCTAGTTTAGATTGTTGCTGGGCTAGTGTTATGATATGGTAGTGTTGTAAGTAGAAGTATGAGATGATACTCTTACAACACACATAGCGTGTAAAATCCATAGACCTTGGATTTACACATATAGGTATGATAATGATCATACCACGATGCACATGATAGAGATCATCTGCGGGAACCATATAATTTCACTAATAAACATATGATGTTTGATAGCATCTTATATTGCTTGTTTAGCGCTTTGTTAGCATAATAAGATGATCCCTCATTTAAATATCAAGATAAGAATGTGTTCTTCCTTTAGTATGCACTGATTATGTTTTCGTCGCTCCAAGACATCACGTGATGATCGGGTGTTCTTGGATCCACGACTATATTTCGGGTGTAAAACAGTTACACAAGCGAATACTAAGGTTCTAACTTGGAGAGCCTAACATGTACAGACATGGCCTCGGAACATGGACCGAAAGGTTAAGCATGAGTCATATAGTTGATATGATGCCCATTTGATGCTCGCCTTTGAAGCTATACCGACTCACGTGATGATCGGACTTGGTGTAGTGGATTTGGTTCATGTAATCACCAAAAAGGCACAAGGGATGTCGTTTTTGAGTGGGATTCATTCGATTAGTTGAACTCAATCTATCATACACTTAGTCTAAACTTTACAAATTCTGTTGTAGATGGCACCACACCTTTTAATTTCAATGTGTTCATGGAGAAAGAGAAACTAGCAAAGCGGTAGCAACTTTACCGAATGGTCCATGAATTTGAGGATTCTCCTCTCTGCACAAAAGCAATATGTGCTAGAAGCGCCGTTAGGCCCCACCTTTAGATGATGCCCACAGCGAGGAGAAGAATGTCTATCGGACTCATCAGAGGACCACAACTTAGTTCATTGCGGCATATTGTATGGACTAGAGGAACTTCAAAGCGTTTGACGGCAATGCATTTGATACAATGGGTGAGTTGAAAATGATTTTCGACACACATGTTGTGAGAGCTACTGGCTTAGAAAAGTTCTTTAGCTGCATGATGGAAGAGCACAACTCCGTTAGTGAGCATGTACTCAAGATGTCGGTTCTGGATAAGCTTGTGTCCTTGGGAATATCGATTCCCATTGATTTAGGCATCCATCATGTTCTGGTCTCGCCACCTAGCTATAAGAGCTTCGTGATGAACTATAATATGCAAGGCATGAAGAAGTCTCTCCCGAGCTTACATCAATGCTTAAAACTGAAGTGGAGATCAAAAGGAACATCAAGTGTTGATGATCAATAGGAACACTGGTTTCAAGAAAGACAAGAAGGAAAAGCGGAAGGAAGTAAGGCGGCAAGCGTTGCCGGCACGAAAAGAAACCCGAGTTGGACCTAAGTCTGATTCCGAAAGTGCTACTATTGTAAGGGGCCAGCCCTGGGCCTTAGCTGCCCCAAGTATCTGGCGAGACAAGAAGGGCAAGGCAAACAAAGGTATATATGATATACATGTTATTGATGTGTACTTGACTAGTGCTCGCAGATAGCACTGGGTATTTGATACGGTTCTTGCTAATATTTGTAACTTCGAATCGAAATGCGGAACAAGCGACCGCTAGCAAGGGGTGAGGTCAAAATGTGTGTCGGCAATGGATCAAGCGTTGATGTGATCGCCGTCGGAACGCTGCCTCTCCACTTGCCATCGGGATTAGTTATAAACTTGAATAAATGTTATCTGGTGCCTGCACTGAGCATGAACATTGTATCTGGATCGTGTTTGATGCGAAGTGGTTATTCATTTAAATCCTAGAACAATGGTTGTTCCATTTATATGAATGAAATCTTTTATGGTCATGCACCGATGATGAATGGTTTATTTCTATTAGATCTCGATGATAATGTTACACATATTCATAATGTTGATGCTAAAAGGATTAAACTTAATGATGATATATCCGCATATATGTGTAATCGCCGTCTAGGTCATATTGGCGTTAAGCATGAAGAAGCTCCATTCGGATGGACTTTTGGAATCACTTGATTATGAATCATTTGATACATGTGAGCCATGCCTTATGGGCAAGATGACTAGAATCGTTTTCGGTTCAATGGAGCAGGCGACGGTATTGGAAATCATACATTCGATGTATGTGGTCCAATGAGTGTGTCGTGAGGTGGATATCGTTATTTTGTTACTTTCACGGATGATTTGAGTTGATACGGTTATATCTACTTGATGAAACACAAGTCTGAAACCTTTGAAAAGTTCAAGGAATTTCGAATGAAGTGGAAAATCATCGTAATAGAAAGATCAAATTCTCTGGTCCACCGTGGAGGTGAGTATCTAAGTTCTGAGTTTAGCACTCACATGAAAGAGTGTGGAATTGTTTCACAACTCACACTGCGAACACCACAGCGAAATGATGTGTCGAAACATCGTGTCGTACTTTATTAGATATGGTTCGATCTATGATGTCTCGACGGACTTGCCGTTGTCATTTTGGGGTTATGCACTAGAAAGCTGCTGCATTCACTTTAAATTGGGCACCATCTAAATCCGTTGAAAAGACACCGTATGAATTGTGGTTTGAAACAAACCTAAGATGTCATTCTTAAAGTTTGGGGATGCGATGTTTATGTGAAGAAACTTCAACCGGATAAACTCGAACCCAAAGCAGAAAAATGCGTCTTCATAGGATACCCTAAAGAAACTATTGGGTATTCCTTCTATCACAGATCCGAGGGCAAGGGTTTTGTTGCCAAGAATGGATCCTTTCTAGAGAAAGAGTTTCTCACGAAAGGTGTGATTAGTCGGAAGGTAGAACTCGAAGAGGTTGTGGAACCTTCTCTTCAAAGTTTGGCGAGTAGCCTTGTGGGAAGTTGTTCGAGTTGGATCCACTGTTGAAGAGGAACTAATGATAATGATCATGAAACTCCGAAGAGTACTACCGAATCTCGCAGTCAAAGCAGACGCAGGCGCGTCAGCTCCGGTGTCTGAAATCCTTTCATGAATTTCATGGTTGATAAAAATGATGACCTACGACGTATGAAGAAGCGATGATGAGCCGGATTCAACAAATGGTTAGAAGCCATGAAATCGAGATGGAATCCATGTATGAAAATCAAGTTTGGAACTTGGTGGAATTACCTCACGGCCAAAGGCCGTGGAGAACAAATGGATTTTCAAAAGGAAAAGCGTCTTGATGGTAATGTGACCGTCTATAAAGCTCGACTTACTTATGCAAAGGGTTTCGACAAATTCAAGGAGTTGACTACGATGAGACTTTCTCTCCTGTAGCGATGCTAAAGTCAGTTAGGATTATGTTAGCAATTGCTGCATATTTCGATTATGAGATATGGCAGATGGATGTCAAAACCGCGTTTCTCAATGGTAATATTGAAGAAGAGTTGTATATGATACAACCAAAGGGTTTTGTCGATCCTAAGGATGCTAACAAGGTGTGCAAGCTTCAGTGATCCATCTATGGATTGAAGCAAGCATCACGAAGTTGGAATCTCCGCTTTGATGAGGTGATCAAAGAGTTTGGATTTGTCCAAACTTATGGAGAAGCTTGTATTTACAAGAAAGTGAGTGGGAGCAATGTGTCATTTCTGATATTATATGTGGATGACATATTATTGATCGGAAATGATATAGATCTTTAAGCAGTGTTAAAAGTTATCTAAGCAGAAAATTTTCAATGAAGGACCTAGGTGAGCGTCATACATATTAGGCATAAAGATCTATAGAGATAGATCTAGGCGCCTAATAGGCTATCGCAAAGTACATACCTTGATAAGATTTTAAAGAAGTTTAAAATGGGCGGAAGTAAGAAGGGTTCTTACCTATGTTGCAAGGCAAGACATTGAGTAAGACTCAAAGTCCGGCTTCAAGGAAGAAAGAGATAATGGACAAAGTCCCTATGCTTCACCATAGGCTCTATAATGTCGCCATGCTATGTACAAGACGGATGTGGCACATGCTATTAGTTTGACTAGTAGGTACCAATCGGATCGAGTTGAACCTTTGGATAGCGGTCAAGAATATCCTTAAGTACTTACGAAGAACTAAGGATATGTTTCTTGTATCTGAGGTGAAGAAGAGCTCGTCGCTAAGTGTTATGTCGACGCTAGCTTTGACACCAATCCGGATGAATCTAAGTCTCAATCCGGATCGTATTTCTCATGAATGGCATAGCGGTTAGTTGGAGGAGCTCCAAACAACTGTGGTAGCGGGATCAACAACGGAGGCGAATATGTTCTTTGCTTGAGCGGCTCGAAGCGATTTGGATGAAGGAGTTCATATCCGAACTAGGAGTGGTGGCAAATGCGTTGGACCCAATGGTGATCTATTGTGACAACAATGGTGCCATTGACAATGCCAAAGAGCCAAGGTCTCACAAGCATTCCAAGCATATTAAGCGCCGGTTTCACTCCATCCGCGAGCATGTCAAGGATGGAGATATAAAGATTTGTAAAGTACATACGGATCTCAATGTAGCAGATCCGTTGACTAAAACTCTCCCTAGAGCAAAACATGATCAACACCAGAACTCAATGGGTGTTAGATTTATCACTATGTAACTAGATTATTGTCTCTAGTGCAAGTGGGAGACTGAAGGGAATATGCCTTGAGAGGCAATAATAAAGTGTTTATTATGTGTATTCCAAGTATATGATAGATGTTTATTTTGCATGCTATAATTGTATTAATACGGAAATGTTAATACATGTGTGTTTAATAAACAAACAGAAAGTTCCTAGTTATGCCTCTCTCATAAACTAGCTCGCTGATTAACAAGATGATCAAGGTTTCATGATCATGGACATTGGATGTTGTTAATAACGGGATCACAACATTAGTGTAATGGTGTGATGAACATTCATCCGAAGTATAGCATTACGATCAAAGTCATTGAGTTTATATTGCTATAACAACTTACGAAGTGATCATAATCCTTAGACCATGAGATCATGTCAATCACTAACACCGGAAGAGTTTCTTGATAACATCAAACGTCACCGTAACGGGGTGATTATAAAGATGGATTCGAACTAATAAAGTGTTATGTTGAGGCTCATGGATCGAGTGGAATTTGTTCATCTTGATGACGGATAGATATACTCTGGGCCCTCTCGGTGATATCACATTGATTAGCTTGCAAGCAAGTGATTTGATCACTAGAATGTTATATCACGAACGAGAAAGAGTGCATGTCGATGCGAGATCAAACTAGGTATGGAGATACCGATGATTGAATCTCGGACATGTAATATATCGTGAAACAAAGGGATTAAGATACTAGCGTAAAGGTTCCGCGATCACAAGAAAGTCATCGTTGAATGTGTGGGAGTCGATGGGTCTCGGATCCGCTTGATTATTGATCCGAGAGGGTCTCGATCATGTCCGCATTATTCACGAACCGTAGGGTGACACACTTAAGAGACACCGACATCCAATTGGAGCAAATGTTTCATGCGAAAGAATGAACAAGCGCAGAATTTATTTCACTAGATACCAAACAAAGTTTTGGGTGAAATTGCATAAAGTGGTTATGCATGTGAAATAGAATTCTAGCAAGGGGTTATTTGTGAATGTTTGTCATTAAAGTAATTGACAAAATTCTGAATAAAATAAAGAGTTTTATTTAATGAGAGTTTGCATTAAATTTGGTGGAAATTTAATGGGAATTTGAGTGGACTTTTGAGTGGAGGGATTTTAAAGGGCATTTTGTGAGTGGAGTGTCCACCCACATGAATGAAGGAGGGAGGGGCAGCCCCCATGGCGGCCAACCCCTTGGGTGCCCCTCCTCCTATAAAAGGAGCCCCTCCTCACTTGTCTCACACCTCCTCGTGAAGGATCTCTCTCCCCTCTAGAATTTATCCCCATGGTCTCGAACTAGTGAGATACATGTTCCGGTGGCTATTCGGCAAGAAAGAGTTGTGCTCCGCTGCATCATTTGAGCGAGGAGGCGGAGGTTGCTCGGTGCCTCAAGCGTGTGTGCGAAACGGATCTTGCTGCTGATTTGTGGCGCTAGGACTTCCTCTCGATCTTGAGATCGGCAAGAGATCGTCTACATCAACCACGAGTTGAACTAGTTAAGCTTTGTCGGTCTTCAATGGTATGTTCTCTACGGATATACATCCGCCCGTTGTTTGTATCTAGTAGATAGATCTTGGTATATAGTTCACATCGTAGGAAAATTTTTGTTTTCTATGTTGCGAACCCTATAGGCTCCTGCTCCAGCTTCACGCTTGGAGCCGTCGAAGTGCATTGTCCATGACTGCGACATGTCTGGGGTGTCTGGCAGCTGTAGCTCCATCCAATGTACAAGGAACTCCGGGAGGACTTGAGATTTGATTGCGAGTCGCTTCTCGTAGACGATGTCCAGGGGTGATAGCTGAATGCCCCACAGGGCCACGCGTCCTGTGGCCTCTGGGTTATTCAGATCTTTGTTGAGGGGTGCCTCGTTGGCGACCATCACCTGGTGCTCCTAGAAGTAATGGCTCAGCCGTCGAGCCGTCATGAACACGCCCGTGGCGAAGTTTTAGTGGGGTATCTACTTTGTTGGCGTCAATACCTCCGAGGTAGTAAATTGGGCGTTGGACCCGTGGGTCTTGCCTTCTTGGTCGTTTGACCACTAACGATCTTGACCACGATGTGTGGCTGCTATGTCTGCAGAGGCTCGCTCCTTTGGCGTGACGGGGCAGGCGAGGTGGAGAGTAGCCGTTTGAGGCTTCGAGCATCGTCGTCTTGAGCGTCCATTCAATTTATCCGCCTTGCGTGGCTGGTAGAATGGTAGGGCCTTCGCCCATGCGATGATGAATCTCCTCGGTTGCTATTATCTCCTGAGTTCTTTGGATGCCCTTGAGGTTTTCGCTTCTCCATCGCCATGATGGCCCTGATTTTCTTGGGTTCGCCTCAATCCCTCGAGAGATGAAGTACCTACAGCTGGCCCGATGGGACTTGAAGCGCACTTCGGGTTTGAGATTAATCCTGTAGCGATCGAGGTTGTCGAACGTCTCGCGAAGATCGTCGATGAGTGTTCTTGCCTCCCTGGTTTTGATGACTATGTCGTCGACATAGACTTGGATGTTGCGACCGATCTGGTCCTTGAGGCATGCCTACATGCATCGCTGGTACGTGGCACCTGCGTTCTTTAGCCTGAAGGGCATTGTGTTGTAGCAGAACACTCCGAACGGTGTGATAAACACCATTTTATCTTGATCTTCGACCTTGAGTCGAATCTGGTTGTAGCCTGAGTAGGCATCAAGGAATGATAGTTTCTCACATCCTGCGGTCGAATCGATGATCTGGTCGATCCGAGGAAGAGGGAAGTGGACCTTTGGGCAGTGCTTGTTCAGCGACGTGAAGTCTACGCACATCCGCAGGATATCCGTGTCCTTCTTGGGGACCATCACTGTATTTGCGAGCCACTCGCTTTCTTTGATCTCCCTGATGAAGTCTGCGGCGAGTAACCTGTTTATTTCCTTCCCGATAGCTTCGGCCCGTGGCTCGGACAGTCTCCGGATGGACTGCTTGACGGGCTTGGTGTCTGGAAAGACGTTGAGTGCGTGCTCGGCGAATTCCCTGGGGACTCCTGGCATGTCCGCAGGACACCAGGCGAATATTTCCCAGCGCTCACGGAGGAATTCGACGAGCACGCTTTCCTATGCGGGGCTGAGATCGTTGGCGATCAGCGCCGTCTTGGAGGCATCCGTCGGATGGACCTGTACCTTCTTTGTGTTGACGGTGGAGTCGAAGGACATGTCAGGTGCGTTTTGTCGTGCGACTGGGGGTGCCCCATTGTCCGTCACTCCGCGGAGCCTTAGGAGCTCCTCCTGCATGCCGAATGATTGGGAGATTTTGTTGAAATCTCTGTCGCATTGGTCCGATCGGGTGAAGCTCCCGTGGATTTTGATGACGCCCTTCGGCCCTGGCATCTTGAGTAGCAGGTATGCGTAGTGTGGGACAGCCAAGAACCTTGCGAATGCTACACGCCTGAGGATGGCGTGTCTGCGCCCACTCACCCCTGATCCCTCCACGCAACACACGCACACACACTCCACACCACTGCCCACCCCCCTCCACACCCGCAGACCCACACTGGCCCGCCCCCACCACCTGCCACCCCCCCCTCTCTCTCCCTGCCACCTGCCACACAGCCCACCCCACCCTCTCTCTCTTCTCCCCCTCTCCCTCCTCTCTCTTCCTCCTCTCTCCCCCTCCCTCCCCCTCTATCTTCCTCTCATCCCTCTCTCCCTTCCTCTCCCCTCCGCCCCCTTCTCCCGGCCCTCTCCCCTCCCCTCCCAGCCCCTCGCCCCTCCCTCCCCCCCTCCTCCCACTAACTGCGCCCGCCCACCTCCCGCTCCAGCCATTCAGCTCCACTCTTCCCTTCACCCCTTCATGTCCTTCATGCACACCCCGTCACTTCATGCCTCCCTTCCACAGTCCCCACCCTCCCCCCTCGGTTCCTCCCGGGTCTCGTGTGGCTTCCTGCCCCTGCCCTCCCACGGCGGTCCGCTCCTTCGCCGTGCCCGCCAAAGCCCACACACCCGCTCCTCCCCCCGCCACCCTGATTCCTTCCCCTCCTCATGCCCCCCCCTCCCCGCTCCCTCGACCCCTATTCCCCGACCCCTCCACCCGGCCTCAAGGCTGGGCCTTCCCAGCACCCCGCGGCCGCCGTCCGCCGCCTGCTCCCTTCTGAACCCCGCCCCCCCTCCGCCGGCCACGCCAGCCCCCCACCTCCCCGGCCCGGCATGCTGCCTTCCTGCCCCTCCTCTGCTCGCCGCCATGCTCGAAGCCCCCCTCGACTCCCTCCGCGCGCCCCCTCCCCCGCCTCCTCCTCGCTCCAGCCCTCCCCCGAGCCGCCTCCCCGGCCCTTGCGCCGGCCGCCTCCCCGGGCCTTTCTCCTCGCCGACCCACTGCGACCCTCTGTCAACCCGCAGCCAAGCAGCCCTCATCGCCCCGCCCGCACCCGGCCTCCCATCTCGCCGCCAAGCACGCCCTACACCCGCAGGAGCCTCCCTCTCCGGAGCCCCGCCCTCCCTCCCCCCCTCTGGCCTGCCCCCTCCGCCCGCTCCGCCGAGCGCTTCG
This sequence comes from Avena longiglumis, assembly GCA_030063025.1. Taxonomy (NCBI): domain Eukaryota; kingdom Viridiplantae; phylum Streptophyta; class Magnoliopsida; order Poales; family Poaceae; genus Avena; species Avena longiglumis. Next base: position 118,569,605 of record CP125976.1, read on the forward strand.
CTGACCCTTTGTCCTCTCCACTCGGCCGTCTTCATTCTGGCCTCACTCCCCTTTCTCCACCCTCGTCGTCTCTTCTCAAGGTCTCATTCTATCCGGATCCCGCTCAGGGAGATTCCTTCCTAAACAAGATAAGACAATCGTCTCGACGTCGAACAAGAGGGAACGGTCGAAAACGCACTCGCAGAACCTCAGAATCGCCAGATCGTCGAACCTGCTCCCCGAACCAAGATCGCCGAAAATGAGAATCTCCGAACTCCAAGCGGACAACAAAAGCCTCGATGAATGAAGGAAGAAAACCCCAAGACATGAAGTCTCAGACACGAACGAACCTTAGTCGGACGACACGACCGATGCTTCTGATCCCCGACAGCGACGCGAAGATCTCCCCGTAGAACCTGAGAAGCGCTAATGGAGTGAATTGAACAACAGAACATACTTGAACCGTCCGACCGAGAAGATCTGCCGAGAGCCCAAGATTCTCCGATCAAAGGTAATCCGAACCCCTATACCGAAGTCCCCCCACGATGGCACCAAACCAGATCCGGACTGATGACCCCTATGACCAAGAGACCCCGACCCCCCAGACCCGAGTAGACCCAGACCCCGAGAACGCCTGACCATCTTCGAACCAGATATAAGATAATCGAGACCCAACCCGACCCGGAACCCCATATTGACCTAACCCCCCCGATGTGTGACTTGCCGGATTCACCTTATAATTAAATACCTAATTTATATATTAAATGTTGCTGCATTATATATTGTTGTTTAAATGTGTGTTTCGCCATTTGCATTAAATATAAATATAAACAATATAAAGTATTTACAACATCTATTAAAGCCATATTTGCCCTTTTTAATGGAGTGATATTTTTAAATTCATTAATTATCTACTTTGATAATATATATTCCTAATTATGGGTAATTTAAATATTGGTAGCTAATTGCGATGCAACCAATAATTACTGATTATCGGGACCTCTTTTCTGTCGTAATGTCGTTTTTGCTCATATGCGCCTTCCTGCGCATCATACTTGCATTTATTCGATCATCTATTGCATCTTGTGTTTTTCTACCGGTGGTTCTTGAGTTTTTAGGTCTCGTTTGATTGATGTATGTTAGTTGAGGATGTCTGGACAATCTTTGTGGGAAGCTTTGCCTACCTCCTTTCTTTACCTATTACTTTTCCCGTATTTATCCCTTTTGCTCTTTCTGCTATTTGTCAGTTGTTGTTATCTGTTGTTGTTTTTGCCTGATATATTGCTGCCGTGGAGATTTTTGTATGTCTGGTGGCTACAGATTATTTATTGGTGTTGACTGTTATGATTATTTGTGCTTGCTCTAGACACGTCGCTGGGTAATTGGAATATTTGTTTCAAGTTGGATGTTGTCATGATATGACGATTAGATCACATTTCACGGTCATATTTATTCACTTATATTGGCCTTAAGGACCAGCCTTATTAAAGCTAGAGAAATTCCCAGATCTGTTAAAATTGATAGAAGGTATTTGAGACCACTGGTATCGTGTGTTAAAGTACTATGATTTATTAGCTAAATTATCGCTCAGATCCATATCCTGTATTTATATTAGGGAGTGATTTCACAATATAGTATGAGCTTTACTGCTGTCCCTGTTTGATTGCTTACATGTTTGTTTGTCTTAGTCTATATGTGCTTGTTATTTTGCTTCATGTTAACTCAAGTTGATCGAAGTTTAGTGTGAAATCACCGAACCTCGCTTTGTTTTCTTTATTTACGGGTTGAATTTGGTTTTACCTTTGTAGGTTTTCATTTCCATGTACCTTCGAGTCAAACCCTCGCCGCTTGAAGGTCTCCTGATTTGGTTTTCTTGGAAACGGTATCTTTGGTTAAATAAATTGCTATAAATTTGACTTTATAATGACTAGTAATCAGCTTTCACTAAATGGGAATGCTAAATACTACGCCCCAATTGCTTGTTTGTTGGTTTGGAGTGTCGCCCATTACTGACTCTAGTAAGTATAACTTCTAAAACTAATGCTAAAATAAAGTACAACAAATTTGGGGTTTTGGGATATTGGGTATGCCAATTCCAATTGTAAACTAGTAAGTGCAACAAGAACTACGTGCTAATAATTAACTTGCCGTATTTTGCTTATTTTGACGGGCGACTATCTACCCGACTAGTAATATTAACACTTAATATAAAAATAAATACTCGTGACTTCGGTTGACTTCCTTCGTTTGGTCTCTCGGGTCTCGAGGGGAAACACGAGGTGGGTGTTTGTTGGTGGTCGTCGTGTAGGTTGTTTCCCTTCCTCCTTCACCTTCTCCCCTCTCCGGTCTCTATAGGTTGTTTAGTGCATCTTTTTTTAGTGCGCCGCGCCATTGCACCTACCGCCCGTAGGCGAATCCACCATACCTATGTGGCGACTCCCGAATTCGTGTCTCTGCGCCTTCGCCTCCCTTTGCTCTTTGCCTTCTTTTTTTTTTTGTTTTGTTGGGTTTTTGTTTTGTGTTAGTGGTTGCCCATCCGCTTAGCTTCTTTGCTTTTGGCTTCGCTTTTGCGGTTTCTTACGCATTCTAGATCTCTATTCTTCTCTTAGAATCTTGTATCGCTTTTCAATCCACCACCAATTGAGCGCTCCATTCGGAAATTGTCCGGCTTGTCGAAGATGACGTCGATCCATATTTTGCCTAGGGGAAATATGCTCTTTCCTGGGACAATGCCATGGAACGTTGTATCTGATTGTTCCAGGCTGCACTGCGGGATCCGCATTGCTGCCAAAGTACTTGCGAACATCAGATTGATGCCGCTCCTTCCGTCCATGAAGACGCGACTCATCTCGAAATATCCGATCTGCGCCTCCAGCACCAGGGCAGCATGACCTGGGCGAGGGATCTGGCAAGGGTGATCCGAACGACTGAACGTGATGCAGGACTTCGATCCGCTGAGGTACTCAGGGATGGCGGGTGGAGTTGCCACGGCCAGGTTGATCTGTCGGGTGATTTTCTTCTGCACCCTATTCGTAGGCGCCCTTACGGATCATCGGGCTCCTTTCGGGGAATACCCATTCAGCGTTGATACATCTTGGTCGACTGGTTGGTTCGGGCCTCCTATAGGTGGCGGTGGAGGAGCTTCATGCGCTATCTCGCCCGGCGCGGGTGCATTTCCGAAACCAGGAAGTGGAGCTTGCTGCCTCATCTGGACCATGCTTTCGCTGAGTTTCTAGAACTCGCAGCAGTCCTTGAGCATGTGGCTTGCCTTCTTCCTGCCATCCTGCTTGTCGATGTAGAAGTGGATGGTGCATGGACCCGGAAGTTTTTTGTATGTTGAGGGTCCGTTATCGCGGTCGCGACGCTGCCACGACTGTGCTGGGCGTCCTCCATCGCGGAAGTTCCCTCTGCGTATCCTCCGCTGTTGCGGTTGGCGTCGTTGCGGTGATCGGCGTAGCCGGCCGCGACCATGTCGGGTCCGTCGTGATCGACGTAGACGCGCGATCTTCTCTTGCTACGGTGCTCTCGCCGCCAGCCGTAATCATCCTCTTCCTCCGATTGTGCTCGGTGGATGGAATCTTCGCCGTCAGCCCACCTGTTGGCAATGTCCATGAGGTGGTCGAGTGTCTTGGGCTTGACGCGCCCGAGTTCCTCCTTGAAGTCTTCGCGCTTGACGCCGTCCCTAAAGGCGTCGATGGCCCTCGCTTCGGAGATGTGCGCCGTGGAGTTCTTGGTGTTGGACCAGCGTAGTATGTATGAGCGAATGGATTCGCCCGTTCGTTGGGTGCAGGCTCGCAACTCTTCTATTGAGGCAGGCCTCTTACTGGTGCCCTTGAAGTTTCGGATGAAGCTGTAAGCTAGTTCATCCCAGCTTCGGATGGACCCTGAAGATAGGCTGCTGAGCCAAATCTGGGCTGCGCTTGTCAGCTGTAGCTGAAAGCATTGCATGGCAGTCTCTTTGTTTCCACCATGCAGTTTGACGGATGATAAGTGGTCGCTGAGCCAAGCCTTTGGGTCTTGAGTGCCGTCGAACTTCGGAGTATCCGAAGGAAGATTGAAATTTCGCGACATCCGTGTCCGCCAGACGGATCTGCTGAAGCACCGGGCTCCGCAGAGTTCTCCTTCGTCTTCGTCCATCTCAGATTCAGACGAGCATGCGCGCTTAGCTCGCGCTTTGTCGATTTTGCGCTGTGTGAGCGCGTCTCCGGCGTCGTAGTTGCGGTGATGGCGTGAGCTCTTCTTCCTTCGAGGAAGGTCATGTTCCTATTCTTCGGATGAAGGGGTGGGGCTGCGGTCGAATCTGACCGGAGCTTTCTTCTTCGGCTCCGTTGGAGCTTCCTGGTGGAGCGCGGATCCGACGAGTCCGAGTACGGTAAGTGCGGACTTGTGCATGGATCTTTTTGGGTCCCCTTCCGGAGGTGGGTAGGCCGCGAGGTACGCAGTGGCTGCCATGATCGCAGCCTGCGGCGTTTTCGGGATGACGTTGCCGTCGGCGTCCATCTCCATGAAGGATGTGTGGAGGGTTCGGGTCACCTCACGGCGCTCCTAGGGATCCATGTTCTCCATCCGAGAGCGGTGCTTGTTGCCTTGGTTGCCTTTCGAGCTGGAGCCGATGCCCATGGCGGAGAGCGCGGCTCGTCGCGCGCTGGACTCTGATGCTGCTTGCTTGCATTTGTCAAACACCTCCTGCATCTTGACCTGCTTTTTGTGCTCCTCGATCAGGAGCAGATGGTAGGCCATCAGCAGATCCCAGGAGGAGTCTGCAGGCAGGACTATGTTGCCCGCCACGGCGTTGCGGTCCTGGGCCCATCCTTCGATCTGGCGGGTTAGGTGGCGGTTTGGGCGGCGGGTTGGGTGTTTGCTGATCCCCGTCAGCCTGTATGACTACGGCGCATTGGTAGCGCTCGTAGATTTGTCCGCTGCTACCGCAACTTTTAGATCCGGAACCGTAGGTCCCTTCATCCGACGGCGGATCGCACAGATCAGAGTTGCAGCTGCTGCTGTCGTAGGAATCATCTGCTGATGATGTTGTGCGTAGCACGGGGTGTAGGGTCCATGAAGCGGGCCTGATTGATGGTAGGGGCACCCGCTTAGGGTGGAGGAGAGTGCGGTTGCCCACAGGCGAAGCTCGACAGATTTCGAGTTCGTCGCCTACGGGCTCGAAGTCCTTCATGGTGGCCGGTGAGTGGGCGGTGAAGTCGAAGGAGCCGAAGAGGAGGTGACTCTCCGTCGCCGCGGAGTTGTAGATCGATCGGGTTGGGACCGTCACGATCGCACAATCAGCGTTCCCGTTTCCCACAGACGGCGTCAATTGATGAGGTTTGATCTCATCAATGCCCATTGTTATGGACTTGGGTTTTGGAGAAGATGGGGATGCTGGAGATCGTGGAACGGTTAGCAAACAAGCAACACGGGGACACAAGGTTTACCCAGGTTCAGGCCCCCGGAGGGAAAACCCTACTCCTGCTTGTCTGCTCTTGATTACGGCGGAACCGAAGGTTATAGGGGTGCGCAGATGCAATCTGGCGTGGAGGTGTGTATGCGAAAGTATGAGAGAGAGATCTAGGCCATGCCCTCCTAGACTTTATATAGACTCAGGCAGGTCCCGGGCATAGACCTAGTCGGTTACAAGTTCTAGGGTTTTACCCCTTTGAATTTCCTATCTACGCTAGTCTTGCTCTCCAAGGATCCGAAGACGTCATGGGCCTTGGCCACCCGAAAATCTTCATGGGCCGGCGTACATCTGCCGTGGGCCTTCCTTGAGCTGGACCAGGTATGCTGAGATCACGTACCCATAGGGTATAACCATGTTAGCCGCTGCCCACCGGCCCTCCGCCGCCCTTGTCCGGCAGCTCACCTGCTTCTCTTCTCCTGTGTCCTCCACAACGACCAGGTGCAGCAGCAACCAGGTGCTTGCCTGCTCCTCTTTTGATCTTCTCCAAGCCCGCTCCTCCTACTCCTACCCCGTTGCTCATGGATCTCCAAGAGAGAAGTTTGTTCTGTAGTTTGGACTGATGGCATGTGTTGGAAGTTTAAGAAAATTATTCAGTTAAAAAAACCGAGAGGGTTAATAATTGATGACAAAATATCCAGCTTTTCAGTTGTAAAATTTCCAAACTCTATCGCTAGAAGTAATTTACTGCACAATTGCAAAGTGGTTTTCCTAGGAAGCAACTCAAATCAGGTTGTGCTATTGACTGACGTGATATGTAAATGTAAGACAGATTAAGAGAGACAACTTGAAATAAATCCAATGCAACATTTGTTGCCTCAAATTGTGTCCTTATACTATGTTGGCATCTCCACTATCTTCCATTGAGGAATATGTATTCAGTGTCGGTTCACTGTTGTGCATTATATCAGTAAAAATATTATAGCAAACTAGTTTCTGCACCATATTATGTGTATATATGTTATATTCCATACAAAGATTGTAGTTAAATATTATTGTACGTGTGTTAACATGTATATTTATATAGATAATGATAATTTTGAGTGCATGGACAACTAATTGTTGATTAAAATTGTGAACTCTTACATTTTTAGCAAATGATGTGTCAATATTTTTTCATGCACCGAGCCTTCAAGCCGGCTTGCAAGCTTCACCGAGCTGGCTTGTCGAGCCTCGAGCCTGGGCAGTAGGGTTTAGGCTTGGCTTGTCCAACCTTCGAGCCGAGCCGAGCCCGAGCCAAGCCTCGAGCCCCGAGCTTTGTGTCCACCCCTAACCATCACCAACTAGCCTCACGACAGGTTATGCGTGAAAACGGTGCCACTATACATCAAAGAAGGTAGCATAGAAAAAAATCCAAGATGGATGATGTTATTAGTGAAGAGCAGAGTGCTTTTGTTCCTGGTCGCCTCATAACGGACAATGTTTTGATTGCCTACGAGAGTGTCCATGTAATAAGAATAAAAAAGAAAAGGAAGAACTTTCTGTGTGCAGTCAAACTCGATAAGATGAAAGAATATGATTGGGTTGAGTGGCATTTCTTGAAGTCAATTATGCTTAAACTTGGTTTCAGTGAAAACACAGTGAGACTGATTTTGAAGTATGTGTCGTCAGATAGGTTCACAGTTCGTGTGAATGGCGAGCTCCTTCCATATTTTACCCCGTCGTGGGGGCTACGACAAGGTGACCCCATATCGCCATATTTATTCCTGCTATGTGCCGAGGGCTTTACGGCTTTGTTGAATCACTTTGATGGGAATTATATAGACAGGAGAATAAGAGTGAGTTTTCAATCTCCTTGGATCAACCATTTATTATTTGCGGATGATAGCCTTATTTTTATGAGGGCCTATAACCGCAGTGGAGAGAAAGGTTAAATGAGATACTGCGGGCATATGGAGAATGCTCAGGGCAAAGTGTTAACAGAGATAAAAGTTATATTTTCTTTAGCCACAACTAGCATGGTGGCCCTCGCAATGCGAGGGCAATATCTTACTATGTTCAAAGCTTTCTATAGTTCTATAAAAATTTACATTATGAGATTATTATTATCATGGTTCTATAGTCAACACAACTACAATGCTAAATAAAATTAGTCATGCAAAAGAGACATGTTTGATCATTTGTTATTTCTGGGAGGAAATTGACGCTGCCACAAAAAAGAGTATCAATGATTATATGTGCCTTTGTACGTGGTGATATTATAAGATCACATAGAATTAAATTTATACTACATGATAAGATATATCTACTTGATGTTACTTTAGTGTGGGTTAGATCTTATACTCGCCATTTTTGATTAATTTAAAGTTAGTAAATCCTATATGATGTTGTGTAGATAATAATTTCTTACCCAGTTACTAAAATCAATTAGTCATTTTATATATTTAATAAATTTATATCATATTAAAGTTAATATTATGTTAGGCACAATTAAGAAGAAATATTGATTCAGTATATTGATAGCTAGGTTCGAGAGATCAACAAAATTATACAAAAACCTATCTCTTGTGGTCAGATGACTGAATATTTTAGTTTACCATGAGGTTTTGTAGACTAATTCTCTATTTTTTGTTCACAATGTGTGCTTCAAAAGCTCTATGGTGTGCTGGGAAGATGTATGATGATAAGATTTAATGGTGAAAAAAGTTTAAAATATAAAACCATGAAAAACTTATTGGTTTGTTGTATACCATCTGCATATTTAAATAACTTTTCAATGGAATAAAAAATATTTTGTTAGCAAAGTAAATAAAATAAATCCGATCGACTGCTAGGGGAACTTTCTAACCGAAATTTATATCTCATCAAACTCAATATCTTTTCTCGTGAATTACTATTATAAAATACTAATATTATCTGTTCATTATAAAAAAATTTAAATATTATACGGAGGCACCATCTTTAATATTTAACATCGACTTTTTTATAAATGTATTCCAAATAATTGGAATCGATAAGTTTTTTATTAAAATTAATGATATTATTTTCCTTAATCTCTAAGATATTCTACATGTGATATGGTTAGAAAAGAAGGTAGTCATATTTTTATCTATTTTCTTTGCCTCATTCCCCGATATTTTCCACCATTTGATGCATTCATTCTACATTCGTGTTTATATGTAATTTTATACCATGCAACACTATTCCACCTACATTTAAATTAATTGATATTAAGTTTTATTCACTCGCTTCCTCACATGAAATTTTATCAATCCCATTACCCCACTACCAAAGTTTACACAAGTTGATCGTCAATGCTCCTTTATTAGTAGTGTCTTCATGCTGCCACAGGGAACTAATTTGATTCACAAGACTAAAAAATATGTATAATTTCAATGGCACATTATCTTAAATTCTATGGGATAAGAAAATCTATGGAGATTGACAAATAAACAAAAAAATCTTTGATACTTTGTCACAATTGTGGGTAAATTAGTGTTTTAATCGAGATCCACTACTTTCACCTGATATATAGATAGATAGATAGGTAGATAGATAGATAGATAGATAGATAGATAATTCAAAACATTTGGATATATGATATTAAGATTCAAATAGTATATGTCACATTAATAGTGTCTCAACATAACACCGACAAAAGGGAAATTCACTTAACCATGGTGGTATGTTCAACAATATTATGTTCTCTTTCAACTTATTAGAGTGATTAAGTCAACCCTTTTTAGGTTATACATACAACATATTAATTCATAGTTTTAAATTTATTAAATTGTACTCACTCCTCCACAAAATACAAGGCATATAAACTTAGTCAAAACTCAATCTTTTGTATGTTTACCAACTATATTTACAGATGATAAGCACTTTGTCCTTTGTCCCATCTGTGCCTATGAGGACATAATGAATCTCTTCTTTGAGTTCGAGGGTATGAAACTACCTCCAGATTTATTTGAGTAAGGGTCAACATATCCTATCTACTCCCTCCATCCAGAAATAAGTGACTTGACTTTGTCTTGATTCACACGTATCTATATAGTAAAACTCGTCTAGATACATACAAATATAGACAAATACAAGTCAATTATTTCTACACTGAGGAAGTATTACATCTTCGGCTTGGCAAAATTTTGGTAAACCTTGTTCCACGGAGGTGGTGATCATGGCCCGTTGGAACATTTGGAAGAAAAGGAATGGAACTATTTTTTAGCGCGACAAGCCTTCTTTTGCAGGATGAAGGAGTAATTTTATTCATGAAGTGTCCTTACTTGGGTATAGGATGAAGAAGAAACATAATGCTGCTTTGTTAGCATGGATAGCTAGCCTCATGTGAGCTTTTTTATTAAAAGGATGTCTGTAGGTAGCTTTTTTTATTTTCCTTTCTCTTGTATATTTTGCAATTATGTTTGTATAATGAGCTAAATTTTATGTGGCGCTTTTGCATTGTAAAAAAATGAAGATCTACAATAGCAAATAATTATAAGTAAAATTTATAAGATATATTTTTGTAATGTAGTTATTCAATACTATAATTTTTATATGCCCTTTTATATATTTGATAAAATTTAAAACAGGCTAACCTTGTTGAGTAAATTTACACGACATGTTGTGGGAACAAATAAAGTAGTCTATTAGTTTGAAATAAGAATAAAGCAAAGCTATTGTTATCCTTCACCTCCAAGAATGTAATCACTCAATTTTTATCCATATTATCTTAGGTTGTCTAGTTTCCCCATAGTTCGGAACAACCCCATAGACACCTTCATGCGCCTAATGTGACTTGCCTTTATTCCATTAGTTAAAGATGGGGACAAAGATGCAATAAATATTTTTCACACTACTACCTCTCTATTAAATGAGACGAATAATTGATGTGCCATTATGTTAAAATAAAGCACATTGGAAATATCATAATTTTAAATGAGAAAAGTACTCCCTTCGTCTCATTTTAAAGGACATAATTTGTAATTCTCTGGGCCCTAGGTGTCCTCTAATTGGTCCATTTTATAGTGTGGAGAAGAACATGCGTGAGGAGAAGAAGAGCCAGCAAAGCGTTCACATTTGTTCACATATGTGCATACAAGCATTTTGTTCTTCTCACACCAGAGTAATTATAGAGATTAAATGCTTTTGTGCCTAAATATTTTGAGATTGCATGGTTTGTGAATTGTGTCCTTTAAATCGGGACAGGGGAGTATATATTAACATTCGTAATATAAACTAAAATCCTTAAATGTGATTATAATTTTTCTCTCGAGGCAGATTAGCACATGTAGACTTGATGGCAAAAGGTAAACCAGTTTTATTTTTTGTATCTATTTTAGCTTTATACTCTAAGTATTAGTTATTTGGGCATAATCTTTCGTGTACATGTAAATATCGGTACAGATAGCCCGTTCAAATTAACTCCTGAGATTTCCTAGCTGGTTGTCGGACAACGATCTAATCGGCCACAATTTTTTTGCATGTGAGCCGAAGACAATTTTTGGTGGACATATGACCTAGTTAAGCGCTATCCTTATTAAAAATATTGTGCTTTTTTGTTTGCGTATGAAATAAATACGAAAAATGTATACTTAACACCTCAATACTTCACATGGACTCTCTATCTATATGAACTGCTCCTTCACTTGATTGTAGAACTCCAAATTTCTCTAGTCGAACAAGTCATTATTTTTAGCGGAGACAATTAGTTAGAGTCCTTGTTTTCTTAACCAATAGTCCTATGAAGATACAATTAGCTATATCTATATGCCAACTTCTTGTTACAGTGTACAGGTCTATCCATTGTTTTCTAACCTATGTTCTAAGCAGCAGCACGATCGTTGTTTTGACACATATACGAAAAGACGCTCTATCCATTGCCTCAACATGGTAACTTTTTGTCTGTATTGTCAGGTAAGAGGTGGGCAGGAGTCCTCTTGGTACACGATAAAAGAATCCATCGAAAAGGACCAATAAGTTACCACATTATTTACTTTGCACGTACGGACCCGCTAAAAATACATACATATTAGATATGGAACGTGTCATGTAAAAAAAAAGGAACATGTCAAAACAGACCGCACAAAGTTATGTAACTTTTAATTTCTCGATAAATCCTAGTCATAAATTTTAGATCTAACTATCAAGATAATTTAGATGATGTGGCTTAACGTGGTGGCTCTTTTACACATGCTTATATTACTTTTAGTATATAATAGAATAGATAGATACTCCAGACCATATTCGGCAGAGTTTGGCTATCCTAGTTGAAGCCTTCAGTGAGCGATATTTGGGTTTGCCAACGGCTGTTGGTCATATTAATAGTGGCTCCTTCGATCATATTGCAGAACGATGCCGGAGTAAGTTACAGAGTTGTGGGCGCATGCTCTCTTGTGCGGGCAGGGAAGTTTTTCTGAAGATGGTAATCCAGGCCTTGGCTACACATAGCATGAGCTGCTTTAGATTGTCAAAGAAAGTGTGCAAGACCTTGATGTCGATTGTTGGGAAGTATTGGTGGAGCAGCTATCTGGACCGACATTCTCTTCATTGGGTTTCTTGGGATGTTCTCTCAGCGCCAAAAGTGAAAGGTGGTATGGGGTTTAGGGAGCTAGAACTCTTCAACTTAGCTATGTTGGCTAAGCATGGGTGGCGTCTTATGACTAACCCTCATACTATTTATGCTCGTGTACTTAGGGGAAGATACTATCCTAAGTTAGACTTTCTGCAAGCAATAATACATAATCGTTCGTCAGCTACATGGCGAGCTATAGTCGCAGGGAGAGCTGCTCTGCAATTGGGTTTAATTAAGCGTATCGGCAATGGCAACTCAGTGTCAGTTTGGCACGATCAGTGGATACCAGGGTGTCGATCTATGAGACCGTCAGTACAGATTACGAATGGTGATGATCCTGAGGTAATTACTATGGTCTGTGAGTTAATTGATCATGATATTGGTTCCTAGAAGATTGAGATGGTCAGGAGGAATTTTATTATGCCTGAAGCTGATGTTATTTTAAACATTCCTTTGAGACGTGATGGGGAAGATGACTCATATGCCCGGTCTTTGGAGAAATCAGGTATATATTCTATAAAAACAACCATATCGTGCTCTAATGAATCACAATGAGAAATTAGCTCTAGATGAAGGAACGGTAACCGAAACCTCAGATTCTGAAAAACAGATGTGGTCTACTCTCTAGAAACTAAATGCTATGCCAAAAGTACGTGTCTTATGGTGGAAGGTTCTTCGCGGCATTCTCCCTGTTGAAACTATCTTGAAGCATAGACATATTGCTCATATCTGTAGATGCAAGATCTGCTCAGCCGTGGATAAGGATATTATGCATGCATTGATTCATTGTGAGCATGCACGCAGATTATGGGAAGAAGCACAAGGTTGGCTGGATTTTTCACTGCCTAAGCTTCATCCACATATGTAGGCGCGAGACATAACCTGTGACTCACGCTTTTCTGACTCAGATCGGGCCAAGATGATAACTATAATGTGGGCGATTTGGAGTTCAAGGAATAGCTGGACGCATGACAAGAAAAGTTATAATCATGTTCAATCGGTGAAGATGGGCATGGAATCGCTTGCGGTGCTAGATATTCCTAAGGGGTGTGCAACGACCTTGCCAGGCCATGGATGGCGACCGTCTGATGAGGAATTCATCAAAATTAATACAGATGGGGGTCTATCTCTGGTTGCTCGAAAAGGCGCCGCATGAGGGGTCGTGTGATCACACTCGGCCTTCCTTGGTGCTTGGAGTAAGCCTTACGAAGGTATTACTGATCCGCTTATTGCGAAAGCTTTAGCTGTGCGTGATGGTGTTATTTTCGCTCGGCTACGTGGTTACTCCAAAGTGGTGATAGAGATGGACTGCCTGAAGGTTATTTTACTCTGAAACAATCGTCATGACTCTCGATCGATTGTGGCTCCTATCCTTCAAGAAGCTGGAGAGCTAGTTGCTAGTTTTATTTCGTTTATTTTTCAGCATGTCTCTAGATCAGCGAATAGCTCTGCACATCTCTGTGCAAAACTAGCAAGCACTTTGACGGTTTCTAGTTGTTGGTTAAATTGTATTCCAGATTTCCTGTTGGTCAGTATTCAGGCTGATCAGTCAGGGTTGATTATATCTGAATAAAGCTCTCTAAGTTTCATACAAAAACGCGGTGACAGAAGAAATCAAGGTAATTCATTGCGTGCACTTTTTTTAACTACCAGAAATATCGCTACTAGTGGAGCTATAGTCCAAAGCATCATCATTAATTTTCCTAACATGTGAGTAACATTTGCTTGTTAAACCTTTGATAGACGTACTCCTAGATTTTCAAGTTGTAGTACCCCGGCCCAGTCCGCGTACGTCACTATCTAATTTCCAAATACCAAATAAACAAAATAAACAAGTAAATTTGCGATTAATTCCTTAAAAATATATCATGTCTCAAACTAATTAAACATGATGCATGTGTCTTATTGGTTGCAGGTTAATAAGCACCATTGTATGAGAAAGAAACCAGATCAATTCTTCTAGGCAAGAGCCGGTGGCCTCATATTTGTAAAAAAAAAAGATTTTGGTATCCCTCTGTACAAATATCAAGGGGGGTATAGTTAATTGTCTATCCATATTGGTATTCCCCCTAGTCCATTGTAAGACATCACCACAACAAACAATGTCTTTCGAAATGATGATTGCGCACATGAAAGTGATGTTATTCTTGTGCATCCATGGTAGTTTGTATGTATTCTGTTGTTAAGGGTAAGACCCATTTTGTGTCAGGGGACCAAGCTGTTGCGGCCATAGATACATCGGGCATTGGCGCACTGCACCCCGTGTTTTAATTGAACAGGGAATGTTGAAGTACTACCTCCATTCTGGTTTATAAGGCAAATAAGTACTTCAAAAAATAGTTTGACCATAATTTTAGTTAATAATATATGAATCGTATGTCACAAAAGTTATACCATTGAAAGCGTATTTTAAATATTAATCTAATGGTATAATTTTTGTTAAATATAGTTGGTATTTTATTGACTAAATTTACGGTCAAACTATTTTTTGGAAGTACATATTTGCCTTGTAAACCGGAATGGAGGTAGTAGCATCAAGAACTCCAATCCATCGGCGAGAGAGTCCTGGAAAACGAAACGTGCGTGCGTGAAAACTACGACGATGCCATCACTATCGGGGGGATAACCCCCGGTAGGGTCATAAGGGGTAAAACATTGCCCAGTTTGGCTTATGCCAAGTAAAGAATAAACCTGGCCGGGTAACAACGGCCGGATAATAAGATCAGGTACAACCGACATAGGGATTATGTGGGCCCGTATAAGACAAGTTTGCTAACCTTGCATGAAGCAACGAGCCGGGTCTCACGAGGAAAGGCCGAGTCAGATAGGACGCGTGGCGGCTTTCCGAGTGTGGTTCGGGAGGGACCATGGAAAAGCACAGTCAAAAGAGAAGGGCGGCGCCGGGTGACACAAAAGGAGCCAGATGACGCCTAAAGCGAGGGCTGATGTACAAAGGCACTGTATGACGCCAAAAAAGCTGGAGGCTACGTACGAAAAGTCCGTTAGCTGTCAAGATTTGTGGACTGGGTCAAGGGGCTCAGGGCTAGCCCATGACCCGGCCCGTATAGTAAGGACCAAAGATCCAAACAGTAACCCTAGGACCCAAAAGGGTGTAACCTAGCTAGCCTTCGCTTATATAAGGAGGGGCATAGCTAGGTTTAGGAAAGGTTGGACCAAGTAGGAAACTAGTACCCATAGGCTATGCTCGAATAGCTCAAGGAGCACTTGTAAACTACTAGCATCAATAAAATTTCTAAGTGTGGAGAGTTCATCTTGTTCTTCATGCACGGCAAAACCGTGCACTCCCTCCCCGGTTACCACCAGTGTCCATTCGGCCCCCAACTTAAGCCCACCCATGGCATGTGCCGTGACACCACCATGACAGTTGGCGCCCACCGTGGGGCAGAAGCAGGCGCTTGCTGGAGTTTTCATCCGGACGGACAACATCATCGCCAAGACCGGCGAGCGCGTCTATTTCGGCCTCATCCAGAGGTTTGGAGCACTCAACTTCGTCAGCGACAACGCAGGCTGCTTCGGGACCAAGCCATTCCCTAGGGGCGGTCGTTTCATCAAGTTCGGCGAGCACCAGGTCTACGTCGGGATGCGTGTGGAGCGCGCATACCCAGAGCGCGTCATCCTGGCGTTGGATCCACCTACGGTTCCTGCCGCAGGAAAACTTCACCAACTCGTCTCTGTCGAGGTAATGATGACAGCTCCTAACCCCCCAGCACCACCAGTTGCTCCTGTGGTGAATGAGGATGCTGAGGGAGGAAATCAAGAGGAAACGCCAAGGGCGGTAAGAACTGCAAAGGCACCGCTAGAAAAACCAGAGAATATAGGTAGGAATAAGAGAGCAAAGGAATTGCAAGAAGCGATAGAAAAGCTAGCAGAGCCAATTGCGCTAGCATCGGATCCGACACGTGTGCAAGTCGAGTTAGAAGAGGCCAGGATAAAAGTCTTGGAGAAGGCAAAGGAGTTAGCGCAGTTACAACAAGACATGGATATCACGATTCAAGAGCTCAACTCGGCAAATCGAGTCAAGGGCGCAAAGACCCGGCTTGATGCAACAAGGTTGAGAGGAAGCGACGTCAAAGATAACACCAGAAAACAACAACGAAACAGCCATGCGGCCGACATACAACACTGCAGCAGCAAATCTGAGAGCTGTAGAGGCAGCAATGGCTGAGCTTCCCCATCTAACGAGTGAAGCAAAGAGAAAACAACATGAACAAGTCAATGAATTGGTAAGAGCAGCAGGAATGCTGAATGAAGCATACTACAGGGTGAATCCGGGTATAGCAGGGAGGTCACAGCTGGTTCACTCGGGAACCCCCATCCCGGCGAGGTCAGCAGTCCACACAGCCTCCTCACCCGGAGTGGCGCCGAGACAAAGAAAAGAAAAGAGTGTGGATTCAGGAAGAAATAAGCAAATGGTTACCTATGACCCGACAATGGTTCAAGGAAATCCGACCCGTGCTCAAGGAGCAAGAAGGAATGTGGTTCAAGGAAATGAGTACCAGGAAAATGCTGGCCGAGAAAGGCAAGCAGGACAACGAAATGACAATGGGGGGCAAAACTTTGCACCGCAGCCTAGGCGTGGAACTCACTCGGCAGGAGAAGGAAACCCAGCTCCGAATACTGCACCAGCTCAACCCGAAAAGAGACAGCAAAGCGCGGGAAAAGCAGTGCAACAACCTGCAGACCCGAACATGAACATATACAACGACGGTTACTCGGCAATGGTAAATGACGGATATGAATTGCCGGATCATGCATACCAAGCTATGAGAGCCAGACTCGGAGGCAGAAATCTTCAGCCGAATGATGCAAGGCTAAAGCTCGATCGGATAAAGATGGCAGAACTAATCGAGTCGCAAGGTCCACAGGGTCCACCATGTTTTGGCCCAAGGATCATGAAGGAACCGCCAATGCCAAACTTTTAGCTGGCTAGAGGAACAAAGACCTACGATGGAAGAACAAAACCAGAAGATTGGCTCATAGATTATGGAACTGCGGTAAAGATCGCATAGGGAAATTTGAGATGGGCAGTGCGGTATGTGCCGCAGATGCTAGAAGGACCAGCAAGGGTGTGGCTGAATAATTCGCCACCCGGAAGCATCAACAGCTGGATTGATTTTTAGGATGCTTTCTTGAACAATTTCACAAGCACATACAAGAGGCTGAATCGCCCACAACAGCTTGCAATGTGCAAGCAAAGGCCGAATGAAACAGACAGGGAATTCCTTACAAGGTGGTGCATAATGCGCAACTCTTGTGAAGGGGTAATCGAATCTCAGGCCATTGCATGGTTTGCGCAAGGATGCAGACATGGAAGTGTACTATGGCAAAGGTTACAGAGGGATATGCCAGCAAGCTTGGCAGAAACGATAAGAATCACTAACTCATATGCATTAGGATATCCGACTCAGCCTCTGCTTATGTCGGCAGACGGGATGACTGAGACTCAGATCTATGATGCTTCCGGGTCGCAAAGGCGCCAGGAAAGGGCCGAGTATAGAAGCAAGAGAAGAGATGAGAGACCGTATTACAGATATGGTTTGACTCAAGTTGTGGCTGTGAGTCAGGATCATCCAGATCCTGGAAGTAACCAACGTCAAAGGACAAATGAGCAACAACAGTGGATACCAAAGAATGATGGCAAAAAGCCATATGAGCAAAGAAATCCATACGAAGACAGGCAGAAATATACTTATGAAATGATGTTGGACCAACCGTGTAAGTTCCACATGCCAATTTCGAGTAAGCCTGCAAATCACATAACAAGAAAAGGCACTTGTTTTCAGAAGGGAGACAGAGTGGATTTGCCGACTAAGCAGTTACCACCACCTCCCCCTCCACCGCTCACAGGAGGAAATGCTCAAGCTGTTGGAGCTAAGCATAGGTATGAGAACAGGCAGCCGAGATATCATAACTAGGAAAGAAGGGAGTCTGTGCATCAGGTGCATAACCCAAGAGGTGATGACGCTCATGTCGGCCATGGAACCAGGAATGAGTACAGAGAGCATCATCAGAGCTATGTCGTATTTGTCATGGAACCGAATGACAAAAAGAGTCAGCAGAGACGGATGATGGAAGTTAATGCCACAATGCCGGCAATTCCTAAGTACATGCATTGATCTAAACAAGAGATAACTTGGAGCATAAAGGATCACCCCAAGATCATGCCAACACTAGGAGGTTATGCTCTTGTCCTGGATCCAACGTTCATGGGCCCTGATATCAATGTGAAATTTTCTAAGGTACTTATTGACGATGGCAGTAGCATCAACATCATGTACAAGGATACCATGCTCAAGTTAGGAATCACTATGAACATGTTGGAGCCGACTAAGACAACTTTCCATGGCATTTTCCAGGGATTGTCCTGTGAGCCAATTGGCAAGATCTGGGTTGACGTCTTATTCGGCAACAGAGAAAACTGTCGCACTGAAGCCATAGAGTTCGAGGTGGTTGATCTGGTCATCTCATACCATGCCTTACTCGGCAGGCCGGCTATGGCAAAGTTTATGGCCACTCCTCATATTGCTTACTTGAAGATGAAGCTGCCAGGTCCATGCAAAGTTATCACAGTTGATGGAGATTACAAGAGATCTATCGCATGCGCCTCAGCCGAATCTTCGCTGGCCGAGTCACTGGTCATAGCACAAGAAAAGCATCAAATGATGGAGGTTGCATCACTGGCCAAGGCAGCACAAATGTCTATGCCGACACTCACTAACCCGCACGGCAGTGTATCTTTGCAAGCTACAAAGGAAACATAGAAGGTACAGGTGGATGAGGCTTTCCCAGAGCGCACAGTTACCATTGGTGACAGGCTAACTGACAAATAGGAAAGCGAGCTCACCAGCTTCCTCCGTGAGAATCAGGATATATTTGCATGGTCCACACAGGATTTGCAAGGAGTTCCGAGGGAGCTGGTTGAGCACGCTCTTCATGTAAGGCCAGATGCGAAAACGGTGAAGCAACCCCTCCGCCGCTTCGCCAAAGATAGGAGGAAAGTGATAGCCGCTGAGATAGCCAGGCTCTTGGCTGCCGGGATTATTATGGAAGTACTGCACCCATATTGGTTGTCAAATCCAGTCTTGGTCGAGAAGAAAAAAGATGACCCGAACGTGGTAGTGGTGTGACGCATGTGTATTGATTACACGAACCTCAATAAGGAGTGTCCAAAAGATCTATTTCCCCTTCCACGGATCGATCAAGTCATAGAGTCTACTGTCGGGTGTGAGTTATTGTCATTTGTGGACGTGTACTCTGGTTTCCACCAGATACCACTGAATCCGAGTGATCAAATAAAGACAGCTTTTATCACCCCGTATGGGGATTATTGATATCGTACTATGTCGTTTGGATTAATAAATGCAGGTGCAACATACCAAAGGTGCATGCAAAAATGCTTGCAAGATCAATTGGACAAAAATGTTCAAGTATACGTCGACGACGTGGTGATAAAAACCAAACAAAGTCATACTCTAATTGAGGACTTGCGTCAAACATTCGCAAATTTAAGAAGATTCTGGATGAAACTTAACCCGGAAAAATGCACATTTGGTGTCCCGGCTGGGAAGTTACTCGGATTTCTTGTATCTAGCCGAGGAATTGAGGCTAACTCAACAAATATCAGGGCCATCGAAAGAATGAAATTTCCAAAAACCCTCAACGATGTCCAGAAGTTCATAGGATGCCTGGCCTCGTTGAGTAGATTTATCAGTCGGCTAGGCGAAAAAGCTTTACCGTTGTATCAACTAATGAAAAAATCAGAAGAATTCACATGGACACAACAAGCTGATAGAGCTTTCCATAACCTCAAAAATATGTTGGCAACAACATCAATATTAGCTGTCACCACTATCCAAAGAGCCATTGTTGCTCTATGTCACCGCAACCAACAGAGTTGTAAGTGCAGTGATAGTGGTAGAGCACGAGGAAGAGGGCAAATTAGTCCAAAGGCCAGTTTATTACTTGAGCGAAGTGCTCTCTATATCAAAGCAAAATTACCCCCATTACCAGAAAATGACATACGGGGTGTATATGGCAGCAAAAAAGCTGAAGCATTACTTCCAAGAACACCCAATCCGGGTAATATGCGAGGCACCTATCTCGGATATATTGGGCAGCAAAGATGCTAGTGGCCGAATGGAAAAATGGACCATAGAGCTAGCACCATACACTCCACAATATGACAGGCGAGATGCAATTAAATCTCAAGCCGTAGTTGATTTCTTCATGGATTGGATGGAAATGCAATATGAGCCACCACTACCAGACCCGAATTATTGGAAGATGCATTTTGACGGATCCAAGAAAAAAATGAGCCTAGGTGCCAGAATAGCGCTCACGTCACCAAAGAGGGATCAACTCAAGTATGTGTTGCAGATTCACTTCGTTGCATCCAATAACGTAGCCGTGTATGAAGCACTTGTCCATGGTATACAAGTGGCTAAGGAAATTGGCATGAAAAGGATCATGTGTTTTGGTGACTCGGATTTGGTTATTCAGCAAGTATCTGGGCATTGAGATGCGTTGGATGCAAACATGGCACTATATCGTTTTCATGTGCAACAGATTTCAGGATACTTTGATGGGTGTGAATTTCATCACGTACCCAGAGCAGAGAATGAGGCAGCGGATGTACTATCCAATTTAGGCTCATATCGGCAAGCAATCCCACCAGGGGTAGCATTGGAACATCTCAGAAAACCATCAATTAAGTCTAGATAGGAATAGAGCTTGTTTTGATAAAAAGCTCATTAACTCAATGGATGTGGCTCATGTTCCTTTCTTGGGGCGAGATAAACAAAAGTGTTTGAGGGCTTGGCAAAAAGAGTTAAAAAAAATCAATTAAGTCTAGATAAAGGTCAAAATATTATTAGACATTCACCAAGGGGAATGTGGGCATCATGCATCGTCAAGAGCATTGGGAGCCAAGGCATTCCGACATGGATTTTATTGGCCAAGTGCACTGGCAGAAGCGCAAGAGTTGGTGAGAAAATGTAATGGATGCCAGTGTTACGCATCAAAGTCACACCTGCTAGCATCCGAGTTAAAAACCATACCAATCATTTGGCCATTCGCAGTATGGTGCCTGGATATGGTAGGACCATTCAAGCCAGCGAGGGGTGGCATGACTCACATACTAGTAATGGTTGACAAGTTCACCAAATGGATAGAAGTGAAGCCCGTCAAAAAATTGGATGGAAAAATAACTGTCACATTCCTAAAAGATATAATCTTGAGATACGGTTATCCACACAGTGTGATCAAAGATAATGGCACATACTTTGCCGAAGGAGCTTTTGCTCGCTTCTATGGGAAAACCGAATAAGACTCGACATAGCATCAATCGCTCATCCAGAATCAAATGGACAAGTTGAACGAGTTAACGACTTAGTTCTATCCGGGATAAAACCCCATCTAATGTAACCACTACAGAGATCACCTGGTTGTTGGATAGAGGAATTACCCTCAGTGCTGTGGAGTTTAAGGACAACTCTGAATCGATCAATAGGCTATACGCCGTTCTTCCTTGTGTATGGGGCAGAAGCAGTTTTGCCTGCCGACATAGAGTATAACTCGCCAAGAGTAAGGAAATACTCGGAAGCCGACGTAAAAGAGGCCCGAGAAGATGGAGTTGACTTACTCGAAGAAGCACGAGAATTGGCATTTTCCAGATCCGCCATATACCAACAAAGTCTCCGACGCTATCATAGCCGGAAAGGTCAACCTCGTGTTTTCCAAGAAGGTGATATGGTGTTGATACTAGTGCAACGCACAGCTGGAATGCATAAACTATCACCCCCATGGGAAGGACCATTCGTTGTAAGCAAAGCATTGCACAATGACTCATATTGCCTAACAGATGCTCGCGAAGCACAAAAGAACAAGGTGGACAGATCAGGTGATGAGACCAAGAGACCATGGAATGTGGCACTGCTACTTCCTTTCTACACTTAGAAGAAGCAGTGCATGTATCTCTCGAACTCTCATATGTCGGACGCTTGTGTCGGCTATGTGCTGATAATAAAATGGTATGACTCGAAAAACTGACTCGGGGACTACCCCTTATGATTATCCTTTCACAATTCTATGTCGGCTAGCGTTGACACTTAAGACTTATCTCAGAACAAGTAGTGTTTACTCGGATAGAATCAACTCTTCGACTATGCTGTTGTCCGAAAACACGGCTTCATGGCAAGCAAGAGGAAAAGATCAATGACGAGTAAACATGAACACTGGATAAGTGAAGGGAAAACCGTGAGTTGACCCTATGTATGTTTTTAACTAACCCACTGCAGGTTATATTGCTTTGTATGTCGAGTGATCCTAGGTCAAGTGGTCTAAGTTTCATATCCGCTAACTCAATCCTTAGAACTTTGAGACTCTAATGTCGAACGCCAAAAAAGGTAGATAAGAGCCAAGGTCAAGGAAAAGGGGAACGGCAAAATGAAACTAGGGGACTTGCCCCTGGATGATTCACATTCATAGAAGAATAAAGTTTAAGCCTTATTAAAAGGCACACACCCAAAATAAGTGCACTGTATGTTACATCTGCACCGGGCATACCAGGGATCTCATGAAATTCAAGTGTTTTTCGTAAGCAGCCTGAGAAGCAGCTCGGCTCGGAGGAGTGTTCTTGGGGCCGGAACTGGGAGCATCATCTGGAGCGTCTAGCGAGTCAGGTGCATCGGTGGCCGAGTCTGCGGGACCTTCTTACTCGGTGGCCTTGCTATCAGCACCTTCGTCGTTGACAGTCTCGGAAAGCGGCTTGCCAAGGTCGAGGAATCTGGGCCCATCGCACCACGCGTGCACCAGTGCATAATCCACCATGGTGTAGGATCTCTCCCAACATTTCTTGATGAGCTCAGGCTGATGGATCCACTTGCCTTCAGCTCTTATGTGTCAAAGAACACCGAGATTGATGTCCTCATACCACGAGAGCACAAAGGCAAGAGCCTTCTCACATGCAGCTCAGCCGCCCGACTCACGCCATTGATCCAACTGTTGGGAATATGTCCTAGAGGCAATCATGTATGATGATATTTCCCATTGTATTCATAAAGATATTAAGTAGTCCTTGTATAAACATCTGATGTGTATCATTGAATATGTGATTCGGTTGTGGAACTATGCATTCATGTTGTTTGTACTAAATATCCTTGGTCATTAAGGTTGTGCTGGACACACAACTTAGACCAATGTGAAAGTTGGCTTGATGACTCGGTTCCACTTGTCATGGGCATGGAGATGCTATTCCAACTTACACAGATTCGGCTAAAGAGTTTAGCGAGTCGGATTGACCCATATTGAGGTACAACGAACAAGTTGTCATTTGTATATCTCAATCAATGTAATCCTTAGACCTGAGGTTGTTGCATAGTCTGAGTTGAGGATCACCGACTTAGGTTCTGTCAAACGTTGATCCGTAACTGGGCAGTTATAAAGGCAGGGTTTGGGTCGACTGAGAATCAAGCTGCGTGATGTGAATAACCAAGATGGGATTTTGCCCCTCCACTTGGAGAGATATTCTCTAGGACCTCTTGTGAGATATGATTCGGAAAGCATGGCCATGCACGACTCGGTTAAGTGTTAACCGAGGCGATCGACTAATAGTTAGTCGGGTGAATCACTTATCTTGGATCAAGAAGAGAGTCAGACTATTTAAGGGATGACAATTATTCGCCTATAGTTTGACAAGGTATATCGTGAGGAAAAAGGGACTCGGACGTAAGTCGCATTGGAAAGGCAAGTCGTCATGACTCTTTGGTACTTGGGAGTCGGCATGTTCTGCTAGGATCCGCTACCGACTGATCGATTGAGAGTCGGACTCCAATCGTGTCCAAGTAGCCATGAGCCTGCGGGGTCACACACTTAAGAGCGGGAGCAAGTTCGGATTGGATCTGAACCTGTAATATGGTTGGGTTGGACCTGAACCGGATTAGGACTGAGTTAGTGAGTTGGACTCACGGTGACTAGTGTTATATAGGCTTTAGTGAATGGGTCGCGCGAGCAGAGCCCACGTTCACTCCCTATATATAGTGGAGCACTGTAACCCAGAAAGGTTAATCGTTGTTCGGTTAGGTCATTCCATGTGTTGGAAACCCTAGCTCCACAGCAGTCCTGCCGCCGTAACGAACCTAGCAGTTCGCCGCTGGTGCTCCCCCTTGTACGTGTGGATACCAGCAGAGGTGCTGTGCGATCAGCACCAGGACGATCGGATCGTGAGGACTGCACTGCATCAACTGACGTGCTTCATCAGTAGTCCACAACTACGCGTCTAGTGGTAAACCTCGTGGCCTTCTACCTCAGCTAGATCTTGGGATCACCACGTTAGAGGAAAAGTTTTGTTTTATCTCTGCGTGGCTCAACACCAACCTGTCTTCGGTCTGAAGCAGCTTGGCAGCCAAAGGCTCAATGAGTGTGGGCGCGTCTTCATCCGGCCAGAGCATCCTGAACGCGTGGATCGCCAACTTAAGAAAGTCGACTCCGCATGATTTCAGGGTCTTTGCGCGTTCTGACAGCGCTGCAAGATGCTCGCCGATGGTGACCTCGCCATCAACAGGAGCTCTAGACTCGGCTCACACTTTCTTCATGGCCCGTATAGCAAACATCTCAGCCCCGGGGAAGTTCTCTGCAAACGCAAAAGAACATTAGCAAAACAATGAAAAGGAGACAAAGAGCAAGAATATGAGTACAATGAAAAAGGGTAAGGACTCACTACCGAGAAAAGAGTTGATGGCGCTGAGATTACTTTGCCAAATCTTAGCCTTGGCCTGAAGAGCATCTAGGTCTAGGTTCGCCGACTCGGCCTCCTTGAGCATCTGCTTCGTCTTCTTGGCACTAACGGCACGTTGGCCATCCTTCTCGGCGATCTCCTCATGTAGCCCCTTCACCTCGAGCTGGTGCTTCTGCTCCATATCGGCCATCTGCTTCTTCAGCCGAGTCACCTCATCTCGCTCCTTTTGGAGTTCGGATCGGTGCTTCTCTACTTATTCGGAGCATATTACTCATCAGCGACAACAAAGCTATCTTGGATCCATCGGGATAAAGAGGGGAAAGGAATAAGCACAAGTATAGAGCAGAGACAAACTTTCCAAGATCTTACTTTCAGCATCGCTGATCTGTAGGTGCAAAGCATCGATGGTGGATTGGGCAGAAGCTGCGGAAAAACAACCAGAAAAAGTCAAGGAAAGGAAACAAAGAAGGTGTGCCAAAAAAGGAAGCAGGATAAGAAAATACCTTGGCCCTGAGCCTCAGCTTGCAGATTTTGGTGAGCGAGCTCGAGCTTGCGATACTCCAATAGGAGAGCCTGATGCACCTTGGTGCGCTCGTTATGCGTGAGCTACATAATAAAAAGGCAGTCAGAAGGTGTGTGATCAAACTTGCAGCCGAATAAGAGTTGGGTTATAACTTAGAGCTTATAGCCGACTAAGTTGCTTACTCGGCAGTAACCTCGGGGACTAGGGATCATGTATAACAAAAAGATACTCGGTACATAAAAGAGTAAGAAAGTTATGTACCTTGTTCACTTCATCTGCTTTGGCCATCAAGGCGATGGCTTGCCGGGTCATATCCGAGACGGCTTTGGGGCCTAGCTTCATCTTTTTGCCAGCACCGGAGCAGACCTCTTGCTCGCCAGCAACATTCCAGGCAACAACATAACGTTCAGCAGAACCGAGGCCATTCCCGCTAAGCGTCCGAGTCAGGACCTGCCCTCTTTTCAGGGCAGTTCCCACCTTGGCGCGGGTAGCTGCAACGCTAGCATGCAAGGCACTAGATCTAGAAGCGCTGCCTGATCCGGCAGCTGCAGATTTGCCCAACTTACCCGCTGGAGCGGGTGCTGTTGTTATTGTGGGCCGAATCTGTGGTGCGGTGTCTAGGGCGTGGATCAAGGTCAGCTTCTTAGTCGATGAGGGTTTGCTGGTTGTGGAATGAGCCTGGCCTGGAGCATCAGGCCGAGTCCGATCTTTTGATAGAGGAGGAGAGTGAGCAGGTCTGGTTGGGGAAAAGACAAGAGCCGACTGAGCAGGCTCAACAATGTTCTGGGGAGCAACAACAGGGCCAACTGGTACACTGGGAGCAGGAGAACTAATATCAGGGGTCTTCTCGGCGCCGATATTGCTAGCGTCGGGATTAGGAATCTGTTTTGGAGAAGCAGCAGGGGAGCTAGGCCAGGTCTCCTCCGACGGGTGCGCCGCCGGGTCGGCCTCACTCTAAGACGTGTGAGTCTCAGTAGTGGGGGCAGTGACCCGGACGGGGCTCTGCACTGCAGTATCGGCATGAGGAGGAGAGGCTGGCCTTAGCAGCGAAGAGGCCATGCTAGGAGCATCTTGGCTAGCAGACAAAGGCACCGTGCTGAAAATAAGAAAAAAGCCTATAAGAAAACAATCACAGAACAACAAAGGAAAAATGAAAAGTAACAAGCAGCAACACTTACCCGGAGACGGTCGGGTCACGCGGGATGCGACGAGTGACCTTGCGCCCTGCGGATTTGTGAGTCTGGGACAAAGGGACAGCAGGAGGAGCGACAGGATCCACTCGACGCTTCTTGGCAGGCTAAGTGCTGGAGGAGGCCCCGCGCCGCTTACCCGGCTTGGCGGCAGGGATCTTGCCGACTCCTCCCACAGCGAGAGGGGGAGTGTCATGTTACTGGCCAGCTGCATAAGTAATTGACGAGCTCATTCGAATAATTCAGGAGGTTAAGGACAAAAGGTAAGTACCTCCAGAATTTCACAATCATCATCATCGTCAGACCGGTCTCGTAAGGGGTTTCGAGTGTGGGTATTACCCGCAGTAGAGGCAGCAGCAGCATGCTGGATGGGCATGAAGCATTCCAGGTCGAACTCGACTTCATCAGAGTCGGAGCGATCCTCATAGTAGCCACCAGGAGGGACAGTATTGTCATCAACCTAGTGAAAGAGATTCTACGAAAGACAAACAGAATAAAAACAATAAATGAACGGAATAACAAGTGAACAAAAGAAGAGCTATGTTGGCTTGAAGTTGACTCGAAAACTTACCCAGGGGACAGGCCTATCCCGGCTAAAAGGAGGGCATCTCCAGGCCCAGTCCTCCGCCAAAGTCAGCTTGAAGTTCGAGCTGACTCGGCGGGCCACAGAGTCGTGGGGAGCTCTAGCGTGGAGTGCCGGATAGGATCCTGTGTGCTGCTCATGAAGCACATCTTGTGGCTCCTGACTTGAATGGGGCTGACCCGGCGTGCGATAAAAGCACACATGAGATCCTCCTCAGTTAAGTGGAAGTTCTCATCCGGCGGGAGCAGCCTCTCCAGGATCCCATGGGACTCATTCACCATGGCGTTCTCGTTGTGCGGGTCAAGCTTCCATAACTCCTTGCTAGGAACCTCTTCTTTGAAGGGGTGAAGCCGGATGTAGTCGTTGGACCCGCTATTTTTGACATAGAAGAAAGTCCTATGCCATTTCTTGCAAGAGTCTATGCCGGTGACCCGAGAAAATATTGACTCTTTCCTAGGCGTGATACTAGCGACACCGTATCTAGTGGGCCTTTTCTCGGTGCGGGGAACGCCGGGATCGGGCACTACTTCAATCCTAAAGTTAAAATATTTGTCCCAGAGAAGAACGGTGGGCCAAATGCCGAGATAGCCCTCGCAGGCAGAAATGAAACAAGAAAGGGAGCCAATCGCATTGGCAGGCAAATGGTGGATTTGAATATGGAAGGTGGAGAGAAAAGAAACAAAGAAGTTTCTTACTGGAAGAGCAAAACCGTGCTCGAAATGCTAGAGGAAGACTACCCTTTCGTTAGCCTCAGGCTTAGATGAAATATCACCTAGCGCGAGGCGGCAATCAACCTCGAGCGGGATGCGCCTGGTGGAGCACAGCCACTCAAGTTCCTCCGTGGAAACTTCGGAGCCCTCCCAGCCGCCGCGCTCGTCGGCGGCGACCTCCTTCTCCTCTGCTCCCTCGGCGGCATCGCGGGCGTCCATGATGTCAGTGGATTCAATCTCTTCCGCCGCTAGAAGAGGCTTGGAGGAGCGAGGACCCGTAATGGAATAGAAAGGGGAAAAGAGGAATCACTAGAAAGAAGCTGTGGAGAAGAAGAACCGCAAGGGAGAAGTTAGGATTTGGGGGCGCAAGAAGGAAGAAGATGGCGAAGGGAAACTGAATGGGCGAGGGAAGTTAAGTTCCCATCTGTAGGGTTCGCAGCATAGAAAACAAAAAATTCCTACGATGTGAACTATATACCAAGATCCATCTACTAGATACAAACAACGGGCGGATGTATATCCGTAGAGAACATACCCTTGAAGACCGACAAAGCTTAACGAGTTCAACTCGTGGTTGATGTAGACGATCTCTTGCCGATCTCAAGATCGAGAGGAAGTCCTAGCGCCGCAAATCAGCAGCGCATCCGTGCTCGCACACACGTTCGAGGCACCGAGAAACCTCCGCCTCCTCGCTCCAGCGATGCAATGAAGCACAACTCTTTCTTGCCGAATAGCCACGGGAACATGTATCTCGCTAGTCCGAGACCATGGGGATAAATTCTAGAGGAGAGAGATCCTTCACGAGGAGGTGTTAGAGATAAGTGAGGAGGGCTCCTTTTATAGGAGGAGGGGGAACCCCAAGGGGTGGCGCATGGGGCTGCCCCTCCCTCTTCATGTGGGTGGACACTCCACTCACAAATCTCCTTTAAATTCCTCCACTCAAAGTCCACTCAAATTCCCATTAAATTTCCACCAAATTTAATGCAAACTCTCATTAAATAAAACTCTTTTATTTTATGCAGAATTTTGTCAATTACTTTAATGACAAACATTCACAAATAACCCTGCTAGAATTCTATTTCACATGCATAACCACTTTATGCAATTTCACCCGAAAACCTGTTTTTGGTATCTAGTGAAATAAATTCCTGCGCTTGTTCATTCTTTTTCGCATGAAACATTTGCTCCAATTGGATGTCGGTGTCTCTTAAGTGTGTCACCCTACGGTTCGTGAATAATGCGGACATGATCGAGACCCTCTCGGATCAATAATCGAGCGGGATCTGAGACCCATTGACTCCACACATTCAACGATGACTTTCTTGTGATCGTCGGAACCTTTTATGCTAGTATCTTAATCCCTTTGTTTCACGATATATTACATGTCCGAGATTCGATCATTGGTATCTCCATACCTAGTTTGATCTCGACATGCACTCTTTTCTCGTTCCTGTGATATAACATTCTAGTGATCAAATCACTTGCTTGCAAGCTAATCAATGTGATATCACCGAGAGGGCCCAGAGTATATCTATCCGTCATCGGGATGAACAAATTCCACTCTCGATCCATGAGCCTCAACATAACACTTTATTAGTTCTGAATCCATCTTTATAATCACCCTGTTACGGTGTGACGTTTGAGGTTATCAAGAAACTCTTCGGTGTTAGTGATTGACATGATCTCATGGTCTAAGGATTAGGATCACTTCGTAAGTTGTTATAGCAATATAAACTCAATGACTTTGATCGTAATGCTATACTTCGGATGAATGTTCATCACACCATTACACTAATGTTGTGATCCCGTTATTAACAACATCCAATGTCCATGATCAGGAAACCTTGATCATCTTGTTAATTAACGAGCTAGTTTATGAGAGAGGCATAACTAGGAACTTTCTGTTTGTTTATTAAACACACAATAATCTAGTTACATAGTGATAAATCTAACACCCATTGAGTTCTGGTGTTGATCATGTTTTGCTCTAGGGAGAGTTTTAGTCAACGGATCTGCTACATTGAGATCTGTATGTACTTTACAAATCTTTATATCTCCATCCTTGACATGCTCGCGGATGGAGTGAAACCGACGCTTAATATGCTTGGAATGCTTGTGAGACCTTGGCTCTTTGGCATTGGCAATGGCACCATTGTTGTCACAATAGATCACCATTGGGTCCAACGTTTGCCACCACTCCTAGTTCGGATATGAACTCCTTCATCCAAATCGCTTCTGCCTCAAGCAAAGAACATATTCGCCTCGTTGTTGATCCGCTACCACGGGTTTTTGGATCTCCTCCAACTAACCGCTCCGCCATTCATGAGAAATACGTATCCGGATTGAGACTTAGAGTCATCCGGATCGGTGTCAAAGCTAGTCGACATAACACTTAGCGATGAGCTCTTCTTCACCTCGTATACAAGAAACATATCCTTAGTTCTTCGTAAGTACTTAAGGATATTCTTGACCTCTATCCGATGTTAGAACGGATCCGATTGGTACCTACTAGTCAAACTAATAGCATGTGCCACATCCGGTCTTGTACATAGCATGGCGTACATTATAGAGCCTATGGTCAAGCATAGGGACTTTGTCCATTATCTCTCTTTCTTCCGAAGCGGACTTTGAGTCTTACTCAATGTCTTGTCTTGCAACATAGGTAAGAACCCCTTCTTACTTCCGTCCATTTTAAACTTCTTTAAAATCTTATCAAGGTATGTACTTTGCGATAGCCCTATTAGGCGCCTAGATCTATCTCTATAGATCTTTATGCCTAATATGTATGACGCTTCACCTAGGTCCTTCATTGAAAATTTGCTTTTTAGATAACTTTTAACACTGTTTAAAAGATCTATATCATTTCCGATCAATAATATGTCATCCACATATAATATTAGAAATGCCACATTGCTCCCACTCACTTTCTTGTAAATACAAGCTTCTCCATAAGTTTGGACAAATCCAAACTCTTTGATCACCTCATCAAAGCGGAGATTCCAACTTCGTGATGCTTGCTTCAATCCATAGATGGATCGCTGAAGCTTGCACACCTTGTTAGCATCCTTAGGATCGACAAAACCCTTTGGTTGTATCATATACAACTCTTCTTCAATATTACCATTGAGAAACGCGGTTTTGATATCCATCTGCCATATCTCATAATCTAAATATGCAGCAATTGCTAACATAATCCTAACTGACTTTAGCATCGCTACGGGAGAGAAAGTCTCATCGTAGTCAACTCCTTGAATTTGTCGAAACCCCTTTGCAACAAGTCGAGCTTTATAGACGGTCACATTACCATCGACGCAGTTTTCCTTTTGAAAATCCATTTGTTCTCCACGGCCTTTCGGTCGTGAGGTAATTCCACCAAGTTCCAAACTTGATTTTCATACATGGATTCCATCTCGGATTTCATGGCTTCTAACCATTTGTTGGAATCCGGGCTCATGATCGCTTCTTCATATGTCCCAGGGTCATCATTTTCATCAACCATGAAATTCATGACAGGATTTCCGTACAGCTCGGGAGCTGCACGCGTCCTGTTTGACCTGCGAGGTTCGGTTGTACTCTCTTTCGGAGTTTCAT
Source organism: Avena longiglumis (assembly GCA_030063025.1). Lineage (NCBI taxonomy): Eukaryota > Viridiplantae > Streptophyta > Magnoliopsida > Poales > Poaceae > Avena > Avena longiglumis. The sequence continues at coordinate 118,600,901 of CP125976.1, forward strand.
GATCATTATCATTAGTTCCCTCTTCAACAGGTGGAGCCAACTCCGGAACAACTTCTGGCGCTGCGCTACTCGCCATACTTTGAAGAGAAGGTTCCACAACCTCTTCGAGTTCTACCTTCCGACTACTCACACCTTTCGCGAGAAAATCTTTCTCTAGAAAGGATCCATTCTTGGCAACAAAAACCTTGCCCTCGGATCTGTGATAGAAGGAATACCCAATAGTTTCTTTAGGGTATCCTATGCAGACGCATTTTTCCGCTTTGGGTTCGAGTTTATCCGGTTGAAGTTTCTTCACATAAACATCGCATCCCCAAACTTTAAGAAATGACAGCTTAGGTTTGTTTCCAAACCACAATTCATACGGTGTCTTTTCAACGGATTTAGATTGTGCCCGATTTAAAGTGAATGCAACAGTTTCTAGTGCATAACCCCAAAATGACAACGGCAAGTCCGTCAGAGACATCATAGATCGAACCATATCTAATAAAGTACGATTACGATGTTCCGACACACCATTTCGCTGTGGTGTTTCAGCAGGTGTGATTTGTGAAACAATTCCACACTCTTTCATGTGAGTGCTAAACTCGTAACTTAGATACTCACCTCCACGGTCGGACCGTAGAAATTTGATCTTTCTATTACGATGATTTTCCACTTCATTCTGAAATTCCTTGAACTTTTCAAAGGTTTCAGACTTGTGTTTCATCAAGTAGATATAACCGTATCTACTCCAATCATCCGTGAAAGTAACAAAATAATGATATCCACCTCGACACACTCATTGGACCACATACATCGTAATGTATGATTTCCAATAAATCATGCCTGCTCCATTGAACCGGAAACGACGTTCTAGTCATCTTGCCCATAAGGCATGGCTCACATGTATCAAATGATTCATAATCAAGTGATTCCAAAAGTCCATCGAACGGAGCTTCTTCATGCGTTTAACGCCAATATGACCTAGACGGCGAGGCCACATATATGCGGATATATCATCATTAAGTTTAATCCTTTTAGCATCAACATTATGAATATGTGTAACATTTTCATCGAGATCTAATAGAAATAAACCATTCATCATCGGTGCATGACCATAAAAGATTTCATTCATATAAATGGAACAACCATTGTTCTCGGATTAAATGAATAACCACTTCGCATCAAACACGATCCGGATACAATGTTCATGCTCGGTCAGGCACCGGATAACATTTATTCAAGTTTATAACTAATCCGACGGCAAGTGGAGAGGCATTCGACGGCAATCACATCAACGCTTGATCCATTGCCGACACGCATCTTGACCTCACACCTTGCTAGCGGTCGCTTGTTCGCAACCCCGATTCGAGTTACAAATATTAGCAACTGAACGGTATCAAATACCCGGGTGCTCTGCGAGCACTAGTCAAGTACACATCAATAACATGTATATCATATATACCTTTGTTTGCCTTGCCGCCTTCTTGTGCGCGGATACTTGGGGCGATTATGCTTCGATGGCGATCCCTTACAATAGTAGCACTCGAATCGGACTTAGGTCCAACTCGGGGTTTCTTTTCGGTAGCGGAAACAAAGCTTGCCGCCCTTACTTCCTTCCGCTTTCCTTCTTGTCTTTCTTGAAACCAGTGTTCCTATTGATCATCAACACTTGATGTTCCTTTTGATCTCCACTTCTGGTTTTAAGCATTGTGAAGCTCGGGAGAGACTTCTTCATGCCTTGCATATTATAGTTCATCACGAAGCTCTTATAGCTAGGTGGCAGAGACTGCAGAACATGATGGATGCCTAAGTCAATGGGAATCGATATTCCCAAGGACACAAGCTTATCAGCGTAACCCGACATCTTGAGTAGATGCTCATTAACGGAGTTGTGCTCTTCCATCATGCAGCTAAAGAACTTTTCTGAAGCGTTGTAGCTCTCATGACATGTGTGTCGAAAATCATTTTCAACTCACCCATTGTATCAAATGCATTGCCGTTTTCGAAACGCTTTAGAAGTTCCGGCTCTAGCCCATACAATATGCCGCAATGAACTAAGTTGTGGTCCTCCTGACGAGTCTGATAGACATTCTTCTCCTCGTCAAGGGCATCATCTAAAGGTGGGGGTCCTAACGGCGCTTCTAGCACATATTGCTTTTGTGCAGCAGAGAGGAGAATCCTCAAATTCATGGCCCATTCGGTAAAGTTGCTACCGTTCGTTGCTAGTTTCTCTTTCTCCATGAACACATTGAAATTAAAAGCAGGTGGTGCCATCTACAACAGAATTTGTAAAATTTAGACTAAGTGTATGATAGATTGAGTTCAACTAATCGAATTAACTCCCACTCAAAAACGACATCCCTCGTGCCTTTTTGGTGAATACATGAACCAAATCCACTACACCAAGTCCGATCATCACGTGAGTCGGTATAGCTTCAAAGGCGAGCATTAAATGGGCATCATATCTACCATATGACTCATTCTTAACCTTTCAGTTCATGTTCCGAGGCCATGTCTATGCATGCTAGGCTCGCCAAGTAAGAACCTTAGTATTCGCGTGTGTAACTGTTTTACACCCGAAATATGGTCGTGGATCCAAGAACACCCGATCATCACGTGATGTCTTGGAGCGACGAAAACATAATCGGTGCATACTAAAGGAAGAACACATTCTTATCTTGATATTTAAATGAGGGATTATCTTATTATGCTAACAAAGCGCTAAACAAGCAATATAAGATGCTATCAAACATCATATGTTTATTAGTGAAATGATATGGTTCCCGCAGATGATCTCTATCATGTGCATCGTGGTATGATCACTATCATACCTATATGTGTAAATCCAAGATCTATGGATTTTACACTATGTGTGTTAAGAGTATCATCTCATACTTCTACTTACAACACTACCATATCATAACACTAGCCCAAGAACAATCTAAACTAGACGCCTCTAATTTATCCATTGCAAGTTTTACGTGGCTTAGGGCTTTCGAGATAGAACCGTTCTTACCTACGAACATGAACCACAATGAGGATAATCAAATTGTTGACAACTCGCTTGCAAAATAGATATTGACTATAGTAGGAGAGACACCCGCTAGCCACTTATGCAAACTAGTTGCATGTCAAGCGTGGAACAGTGTCATGTGCGAGGACATGTAAAGTTTGTCGGGCCTTCATCCCACTATGCCACCAATATCCAAAATTACAACAAAGGAGCAACAACATGATCATCGCCCACATACTCATATGTGTACTACCTGTAAAGTATCTACGCATAGATCCGGCTCGATACCACCGTAGGGTTCGCGACATAGAAAACAAAAATTCCTCGATGTGAACTACATACCAAGATCCATCTACTAGATACAAACAACGGCGGATGTATATCCGTGAGAACATACCCTTGAAGACCGACAAAGCTTAACGAGTTCAACTCGTGGTTGATGTAAGCGATCTCTTGCCGATCTCAAGATCGAGAGGAAGTCCTAGCGCCGCAAATCAGCCGCATCCGTGCTCGCACACGTTCGAGGCACCGAGCAACCTCCGCCTCCTCGCTCCGAGATGCAGCGAAGCACAACTATTTCTTTCGAATAGCCACTGTAACATGTATCTCGCTAGTCCGAGACCATGGGGATAAATTCTAGAGGGAGAGAGATCCTTCACGAGGAGGTGTTAGAGATAAGTGAGGATGGGGCTCCTTTTATAGGAGGAGGGAACCCCAAGGGGTGGCAGGCATGGGGCTGCGCCCTTGCCCTCCCCTCTTCATGTGGGTGGACACTCCACTCACAAATCTCCTTTAAATTCCCTCCACTCAAAAGTCCACTCAAATTCCCATTAAATTTCCACCAAATTTAATGCAAACTCTCATTAAATAAAACTCTTTTATTTTATTCATAATTTGTCAATTACTTTAATGACAAACATTCACAAATAACCCCTTGCTAGAATTCTATTTCACATGCATAACCACTTTATGCAATTTCACCCGAAAACCTGTTTCGGTATCTAGTGAAATAAATTCCTGCGCTTGTTCATTCTTTCGGCATGAAACATTTGCTCCAATTGGATGTCGGTGTCTCTTAAGTGTGTCACCCTATGGTTCGTGAATAATGCGGACATGATCGAGACCCCTCTCGGATCAATAATCACAAGCGGGATCTGGAGACCCACACTGACTCCCACACATTCAACGATGACTTTCTTGTGATCGTCGGAACCTTTTACGCTAGTATCTTAATCCCTTTGTTTCACGATATATTACATGTCCGATATTCGATCATCGGTATCTCCATACCTAGTTTGATCTCGTTACCGACATGCACTCTTTTCTCGTTCCTGTGATATAACATTCTAGTGATCAAATCACTTGCTTGCAAGCTAATCAATGTGATATCACCGAGAGGGCCCAGAGTATATCTATCCGTCATCGGGATGAACAAATTCCACTCTCGATCCATGAGCCTCAACATAACACTTTATTAGTTCGAATCCATCTTTATAATCACCTGTTACGGTGTGACGTTTGATGTTATCAAGAAACTCTTCCGGTGTTAGTGATTGACATGATCTCATGGTCTAAGTTGGGATCACTTCGTAAGTTGTTATAGCAATATAAACTCAATGACTTTGATCGTAATGCTATACTTCGGATGAATGTTCATCACACCATTACACTAATGTTGTGATCCCGTTATTAACAACATCCAATGTCCATGATCAGGAAACCTTGATCATCTTGTTAATCAACGAGCTAGTTTATGAGAGAGGCATAACTAGGAACTTTCTGTTTGTTTATTAAACACACATGTATTAACATTTCCGTATTAATACAATTATAGCATGCAAAATAAACATCTATCATATACTTGGAATACACATAATAAAGACTTTATTATTGCCTCTCAGGGCATATTCCCTTCACCTTCACCCCTACTTAAGGGGAGTAAAAAACCCCAAGCGTGGGATCCTTCTGCGCCGTGCGGCCAGCATGTGCCCGTGTATGCGGTCGAGTGAGCCAGTCAGCGAGAGACACGTGTAGGCGATACACGAAAAATCTGTTGCCACGTTGATGTCTACGCACTTCTATTCTTGTAGACAGTTGTTGGGCATCCAAGTGCAGAGGTTTGTAGAATAGCAGCAAGTTTCCTTTAAGTGGATCACCCAAGGTTTATCAAACTCAGAGAGGAAGTGGTCAAAGGTATTACCTGTCAAGCAACCCTGCAATCAAGATACAAGAAGTCTCTTGTGTCCCCAACACACCCAATATAGGTGCACTAGTTCGGCGAAGAGATAGTGAAATACAAGTGGTAACGGTGCCAGAAAATAGCTTATGACCTTGAGGTAAAGACTAAAGGCAACAAGAAGGAAGCAAGCAAACATGCAACATATCTAGATGCAAACGGTGTTTCAATTTTTAGAAACAAGGCCTAGGGATCATACTTTCACTAGTGAACACTCTCTCATATAAATATCCTCTCTTCATGATACTACTCTTAACTACTCTCCGGTTGGACACTCTAATCGATGGTAGGGCTATAACAGCACACCTCAAAGTCCGCCTTCCCCAATCTAGATAACCCCACACTGTCACCTTGAGCGCTAGATGGTTCCAACTGTAGGGTTCGCAGCATAGAAAACAAAAAATTTCCTACGATGGGAACAACTATGTACCAAGATCTATCTACTAGATACAAACAACGGGCGGATGTATATCCGTAGAGAACATACCCTTGAAGACCGACAAAGCTTAACGAGTCCAAACTCGTGGTTGATGTAGACGATCTCTTGCCGATCTCAAGATCGAGAGGAAGTCCTAGCGCCGCAAAACAGCAGCGCATCCGTGCTCGCACACACGTTCGAGGCACCGAGCAACCTCCGCCTCCTCGCTCCAAGAATGCAGCGAGCACAACTCTTTCTTGCCGAATAGCCACTGAACATGTATCTCGCTAGTCGAGACCATGGGGATAAATTCTAGAGGGGGAGAGAGATCCTTCACGGAGGTGTGGTGTGAGGAGGAGAGGGGCCTTTATAGGGAGAGGGGCACCAAGGGCATGGCGCCAGCCATGGGCTGCCCCACTACTAGGAAAATGGTCGTTTGTGGCGCTGAAAGGCCCATCCGTGGCGCCAGAGCATGCCTTCTTCTGGCTATCTCTCGGTAGTGGCGCCTTGCCTAATGCGCCACGGTTGTGTAGAGATAGGCGAAGCACCACCCAGTGCGCCACAAGTTTGGCATGGTGCGCTACCCTTGGATCTTCATGTGCGCACTACCCGCGCCACTAAACATCCATGGTGCGCTTTAGGTGTAGTGCGCCACGTAAGGTAGAACATGTGCGCCACAGATGTATTTTGTTTTTTTAATTTCCAAGCGATTATATGCAATACAGATTATATACAATATTACAGCAGATATACACACACTGATACAAGATATACAATTATATATATAAATACTGATATGAAAAACAAGATTGAAACAAATACATATAGATAAGTCTCATACATGAATACATAGTCCAAGTTACATTGTTTTGATCATGTTACAAAGTAGTAGTTGGTGACATGCGAATACATGTGTCGATCGAACAAGTTAGAGCTCTAAGCTCCTAAACATCTAAACTAGCTAGCTAGACAAACGCGGGATAAATAACCAAAGAAGATAAGCATGATCACCGCCCGACGAAGGTGTAGGTCTTCATCCGGTTCCTTGTCCTAACTCCCGCTAGATAGCGCGTGTATCTATCTTCCGCCTCCCATAGTGTTGTACCCTTTGTAGCTATTGTCACTGAAACGGTTTTTGTCTCCCAGTCTTCCCAATCATCGTAGACTCGAACCCGTCCCTTGTACCACGACGTACCACGTCATCTACAAGTTGACAATAATAACTAACGGTGATTGAAAAACATGTATAATTAAAGTCGCATATGAAGATACACTTATAGAAAGTACTCTTAAATCAAAAGAGCAAACTCAAAAGCATGCCTCATATATAACTAGCTAGGTCGTTGGACACAGAATTGCTTATGACGGACCGTTAGCCAAGTAGGATGCACAATTCACGGACTTGTGCATATCACAAGGCTAACAATCCCGTCATAGCACATTCACATATATATTGTGCCACGACATTTCAATCATCGGCATATTCTCGAAAAGACAAAAAACTCAAAGCATGCCTCATATATAACTAGCTAGGTCGTTGGACACGAGGATTGCTTATGACGGACTGCTAGCCAAGTATGATGCACAATTCACGGACTTGTGCATATCACAAGGCTAACAATCCGTCATAGCACATTCACATATATATTGTGCCACGACATTTCAATCATCGGCATATTCTCGAAAAAGACAAAATAACTCGAAAAGCATGCCTCATATATAACTAGCTAGGTCGTTGGACACAGGAATTGCTTATGACGGACTGTTAGCCAAGTAGGATGCACAATTCTGGACTTGTGCATATCACAAGGCTAACAATCCCGTCATAGCACATTCACATATATATTGTGCCACGACATTTCAATCATCGGCATATTCTCGAAAAGACAAAATAACTCGAAAAGCATGCCTCATATATAACTAGCTAGGTCGTTGGACAGGAATTGCTTATGACGGAATTTGGAGCCAAGTAGGATGCACAATTCTGGACTTGTGCATATCACAAGGCTCACAATCCCGTCATAGCACATTCATATATATTGTGCCACGACATTTCAATCATCGGCATATTCTCGAAAAGACAAAAATAACTCGAAAAGCATGCCTCATATATAACTAGCTAGGTCGTTGGACACGAATTGCTTATGACGGACCGTGAGGAGCCAAGTAGGATGCACAATTCACGGACTTGTGCATATCACAAGGCTCACAATCTGATCCGTCATAGCACATTCACATATATATTGTGCCACGACATTTCAATCATCGGCATATTCTCGAAAAAGACAAAGATAACTCGAAAAGCATGCCTCATATATAACTAGCTAGGTCGTTGGACACACGAATTGCTTATGACGGGACTGTCAGCCAAGTAGGATGCACAATTCATGGACTTGTGCATATCACAAGGTCGACAATCCGTCATAGCACATTCACATATATATTGTGCCACGACATTTCAATCATCGGCATATTCTCGAAAAAGACAAAATAACTCGAAAAGCATGCCTCATATATAACTAGCTAGGTCGTTGGACACGAGATTGCTTATGACGGAATTTGTCACCAAGTAGGATGCACAATTCACGGACTTGTGCATATCACAAGGTCAATCCGTCATAGCACATTCACATATATATTGTGCCACGACATTTCAATCATCGGCATATTTGCGAAAAAGACAAAGATAACTCACACTTGTCGTCCGAGAACCAAAGAGTAAGCAAAAAAACCAAAGAGTAAGCAAAAAAACCAAGCATTGATTGATATATAATAATAATAAGCAAAATAAGTAAGCGGTGATTCATAAACCTAATAAGATAAGTACACTTGTCGTCCACACACACACAAAGGTCATCTATAGTTTGCAACTACAACTAGGCCAACATCAAGCCTTCTGGCTCGGCTTAGGGAACGGGAGGGCATACGCCTCATGAACTTCCTATAGTCACCCATCTCTAGGCGATCTTCTATGTCACGGTTATTCGGGATATTTCCTTCGTAGAAGATCCCCCCCGAAGTCATGACATCACGAAAGATGATTGCCCCAAACTGCTGCTGGATGCGATACATCTCTTGTCTAATATCCGAATCATTGATCTTGGCCTTTGCTTTCGCTTGTTTGAGATGATGTGGCGTAGAATTCTTTGGTCAGTAGGAACGCCCTCATGTGATGGAGTGCGTAGTAGGCTTCCTTCTTCTTGTTTCCGTGCTTCACCAGGGAACTCTGTACGTGGTTGAAGACGTGCCTGCCGAACTTGACCTTCTTACGCCGGAAGGTGGTGCCTTCCGCTGAGGCAAAGCCGTGAGAGCATCATCCGTAACTTCCTTGATCTTGTCGTAGTTTTCTTCTTTTCTAGACTCCCTGAGTCGAAATACGTGGCGTGGGAATGCTTCGGCGATAAGGAGATGAGCGTGCAGTGTTCATCTCTGCGCAAAAATTCAAATGGAATGTGTTGAAAAAAGAATGATGATGATCTAATAAAGCCAATCGACGGTGGTGAGTGAATAACGACTTACTCGGGAAAGTAAGGCACGAGAATGTATTCCTTTGTCTTGTTCGCCACGAGGATTGTTTTTAGCACGGAACAGTCGTGAGACTTCATGCCACTGAACCTCTGCTTCGCCTCGTCTAGGTATCTGCTTATCTTGCCCGCGTAGCCGTAAGGAAATTTGACTCCTAGAAGGCACTTGAAAAACTGTTTGATCTCATCTTGGCTTAGAGTGAAGCAAGAAGGAGGGCAGTAATATTCGTTCTTCTTGAACTTTTTACCCTTCCGACGACCTTGTGTCGTCTCCGACTCATGATCATCGTCATCTTCCTGATCATCAGGAGTACTGCGTCCTCCGTGAAGCTCCTTCCGGATACCCAAGCATATCAGGTCGTGCCTTGCTTTCGGACCATCTTTCGTCCTATCTGGCATGTTGATTATGGTGGCGACCAGACTCTCGCTTCGTTTTTACGTGATATGCATGATGTCGAGGCTATGAGGCGTCGGAGAAACTTCCAAGATGGCAACTCCCGGAGCAGACCTTGTTTTCCATACCTTCATCGGCTTGTCTTGTTGCTGCCTCTTTCGCTTCTTTCGTGCTTAGGACAATCTTTCCGGTTTTCAAACTCTTCCACTTCTTCGCTGCTCCTCGCTGGGATTCCTCGGGTCTCGATTTGCCATCGAACAGGTCTCCACGTTTTCTCCATGGATCATTCTTGCCGAGCCACCTCCGTGCGCCATGAACACGGTTTCGATGACCTGGATCTTTCTCTAGTTGGAGATAGCTTGTGTTATCCATGCACCTAACGCATCGTAGAATCCTTGGATAACCTGCCCGAGATATACCCGCAACTGGATAGTCTTGCACCGTAGTGACCAACGCGGCTCTCATAGTGAAATAATCTTGTCGACGGCGTCGTAAGTATTGGCTCGATTCCCATAACGTGGCTAGCTCCTCTTTCAACAGCCCGAGATACAGTTGATGTCGGTACCAGGTTGTTTCGGCCCTTGAATTAGCATACTCATTTGTATGTACTTCTTCTTCATGCACAACCATGGAGGAGGTTGTACATCCATACAAACACAGGCCAAGTCTTTGCGTGCTGCTCGCTACCGAACGGATTGAGTCCATCGGTGCTCGCACCAAGCGATGTTCCTCGAATCTCCACCGACTTAGGAATTCGAGGTCCAATGCTTTCCAAGCAGCTAGCATCCGGAAGGTGCGTCGGCAGCTCATCCTTTTGGGTCATCATCATCTCTGGATTCTTCCTTTCCGCATGCCATCGCATGAGCTTCGCTTCCTTAGGGTCCGCGAAATAGCCTGCGAGCGAGGGTGATAGGAAAGTACCATACCACTTTTCGAGGTGCTTTCTTCCCTTTCTTGTATCGACTCACGCGCACGGACATGTGGTTTTCTCCGTCCTCGCCCGATAAATGATGCAATCGTTGATGCATACGTGATATCTAACGTCGGTAGATCGAGAGGATGACGATTTTCTTGGCATCCTCGATTCTAGTTGGACATGTGTTCCCCTCCGGAGGAGACGATCGTGCCGAATGCCATCATATCGTCAAGCTTGCGTCGCTCAATTTGTGCTTTGCCTTCATCTCCATAGCCTTGGCGTTACATTCAACCGGGTATCATCGGGCCTGCATCCTTCATACAATGGAGTAACGCGTCTTTCTCAAGTTGCAGCTTGCTTTCTCTCTAGCGGCAGCCTGGCGTTACTAAATGCCTTGAGCGCTCTTGCACATAAGGGTCCCGCACCACCGACGTTGTTCCATCGTCGCGCTCCTCCGGCATCTAGATCATCATCATCCCGATGCCTTCCGCACCTTCACCATCTCCGAGACTCTTCATCATCTCGCCGTTCTCGCCGTGATGACGATCATCGCCATGTTGGCCACCTTCTTCACCGTCTCCATCATCTACGCCATCGCTTATCCAGCGAGTGTATCCATCCATGAAACCATGGCGAGCAGTGCGCATGCAGATTCCGGAACTGGGTCGATCACCATTGAGTTTGCATCTTCTACACGGACATCTTATATCATCTTGTTATTTCGTATCATGTCGGCCGTCGCACATTTCAAAAATCTAGCCACAATGCCTTCGCTCATTATGCGGACCATTTTTTGCCACGATGTACGGTACAATTTTGAAGTCTATTAGAACCACATAATGAATGCATGCATGCAATGGTCGATAGAAAATTTTGGCATGACCTATCCTAAAATTAGGACCTTTGCGAAATGCCAAAGTCTTGCCAAAATGGAAATGAATCAACATTTTGGCAAAACAAAAGGCAACTAGTTCACATACAAACACAAGAGAGAGAAACCGATCCATACACACATGAACATATCATTATCCTCTCCATACACACATGCATGAGCATCATCGATACTCTCCATATACACACACATATGACCATCGATCCTCTCCACACATACACACATCATGAGCATCGATCATCTACATACATATGAGCACATGCATCATCCATATACACATGAACACATCCTTACATGGACAACTTACGAGATGAGAGACCGATCGAGAAAGATGGAAAGGAGAGGTGCTGCGTCGACCGGAGACGGATAGATGAGAGACCGGAGACCTCCTCTATTACTTATGTAACATCCAAAGCAAGTTTTACATGCTAAAAATGGTGAATGTATGGATAAATTGAGGTGGGAAGGAGAAGATCCCGACTAGATCTAAGGAGGAAGAAGAAGGGGAAAGTGAAGTGTGGGTGGTGGATGTGTGGGCACATAAAGTGCTGTCCTAAAAGAATCGAAACATCCGTGGCGCACACGGCCCCAGTGCGCCACAGGGAGTACAAACTTCTGTGGCGCACTAGGCGGAGTGCACCACAGATGCTCCTAGTCCCTGTGGCGCACTAGGCGGAGTGCGCCACAGAAGTTTGTGGCCATTTCAGAGCAGAGGTAGTCATGCGCTTAGTCGTAGCGCACCATGCACGCGTGCGCCACAGATGACCCCAACAACCGTGGCGCACATGACGGTAGTGCGCTGCAGAAGTTTGGCGTGTGGCCAACAGGGCCCTGGCCCACACACATCTGTGGCGCACTATGGTCATGTGCGCCACGGTTATTCTAGTTATTAGTAGGGCACTGCCCACAGGTGAGCCACGCCTGTTTTAGCCGTGGGGCACTTCAACCATGTGAGCCACGGATGTGCTGATTACCTATAGCCGTTTTCCTAGTAGTGCCCACCTCTTCCACATTCATGTGGGTGGAGCTCCCACTCAAAATGAAAAGCCTCCACTCCCATTAAAAAGCCTCCACTCAAAAATCCACTCACATGCATTAAATTTCCACCAAATTTAATGCAAGCTCTCATTTAAATAAAATTCTTTTATTTATTTATTCAGAATTTTGTTAATTACTTTAATTAAAAAACATTCACATAAAACCCCTTGCTAGAATTCCATTTCACATGCGAACCGGTTTGCAATTTCAACCGAAAGCTTGATTTGGTGTCTAGTGAAATAAATTCCTGCGCTTTCCTTTTCTTTTCGGCATGAAACTTTTGCTCCAATTGGATGTCGGTGTCTCTTAAGTGTGTCACCCTACGGTTTGCGAATAATGTGGACATGATCGAGACCCCTCTGGATCAATAATCGAGCGGGATCTGGAGACCCATCGACTCCACACATTCAACGATGACTTTCTTGTGATCGTCGGAACCTTTACGCTAGTATCTTAATCCTTTTGTTTCGCGATATATTACATGTCCAAGATTCGATCATCGGTATCTCCATACCTAGTTTGATCTCAATTCTTGACATGCACTCTTTTCTCGTTCCCATGATATAACATTCTAGTGATCAAATCACTTGCTTGCAAGCTAACCAATGTGATATCACCGAGAGGGCCCAGTATATCTATCCGTCATCGGGATGAACAAATTCCACTCTCGATCCATGGGCCTCAACATAACACTTTAGTAGTTCGAATCCATCTTTATAATCACCACATTGATTGTGACGTTTGATGTTATCAAGAAACTCTTCGGTGTTAGTGATTGACATGATCTCATGGTCTAAGGATTAGGATCACTTTGTAAGATGTTATAGCAATATAAACTCAATGACTTTGATCGTAATGCTATACTTCGGATGAATGTTCATCACACCATTACACTAATGTTGTGACCTCGTTATTAACAACATCCAATGTCCATGATCAGGAAACCTATGATCATCTTGTTAATCAACGAGATAGTTTATAAGAGAGGCATAACTAGGAACTTTCTTTTGTTTATTAAACACACATGTATTAACGTTTCCGTATTAATACAATTATAGCATGTAAAATAAACATTTATCATAAATAGGAATACGATAATAACCACTTTATTATTGCCTCTCGGGTATATTCCCTTCAGTCTCCCACTTGCACTAGAGACAATAATCTAGTTTGAAAACTTAGTGTATTGAACACCTATGGCTTTCTGGTGTTCCAAATACGCAATTGCAAGTGGTTAAAATAATCTACGGATCCGACGCTTCAGGTCCGTGTGTATTTGCATGTCTTTGCGTCTCCACGCATCACTCATTCTCCAATGAGATGGCATTGTATAAATTTGGTCTTTTGGTGAGACCTTTAGTTCCTTGGGGTTAAAACACATCGATATTATTGTCATACAATATATCTTTAGTGTTAGCCGTTCGAACCACACCTTAGTTTGATAACAAACTACTTGACACAAATTCCTCCTTTCTTTGCTACTATAGCAGTCATATACTTAGCCTTTTGTTGTAGTATTAATCACAATGTCTTAACTTTGGAACTCTTCCAAATCCATCATGGAATCTCCTTTCCATTACATTGTGCCACCCATAGTTCAAATTGAGATAAACTTAATTTGTATCTTGTGACAAAACTAGTATCAATGTAACGCTTTACAATGAACTATTTGTAATTGTTTGTCACCTCTACACAAATATATTCTTAGTTCTTCCAAAAGATCATAAGAATATCCTCACTATCGTCCAATGATCATTTTATGATTCATTCTAGTATATGCTCATAACACTTAGAGCATAGGACATATCTGGATGTGTACATATCATGGTATGATTGATCAAAACATTCTCGTGATTGCACTCATCAAGTGTCAAAGCACTTGAATCTTGTTTCACTTATCAAGTGTCGATACACTTGAATCTTGATTCAATTCCTTTCCATGCAACAAGAACTGTTTCTTGTCGTTTCTATATTGAACTCCTTCAATATCTCATATATGTACGTTTGGCATAAACATATTAGCGTTACAGTCTATCCACTATAGACATTCATTCTAAATATTCGGGTTTTGCCTAAGTATTTCATCGAAATGAAATTCTTAACCTTTGTCAATAAAAGATACATCATTTCTAATCAACAAGATGTCCTTCACATAATGTATTAGAAATATCTCTCAGCGCTCCCACTTAATTTCTTGAAAATGCAAGCATCTTCATCGTCTCCAGATGAAAAACTCATTTTTCATCATGGTGAAGATTCCAACTCCGCGATGCTTACTTCAACCATTGAAGTTTGCATGCCCTTTTAGCATCCTTTCAATTTAACAAAACCCTTTGGACCGTGTCATGTACACGTCCTAGGTAACCATTCTATTAGAAGAACTTTGTTTTGTTTATTCATCTACCATATACCAAATTATATGTAGTGGTTGCTACTTTAATCCGTTCAGACTAAATATCGCTATGAAAGATCAAATCTTGTCATAGTCAACTCTTTGAACATTGTCATAAAATACTTTACGACATGTCGAATATTTCATAGATGTGAGAAATCCATGTCTGTTTCTTTATAGATCCAAATACGACCGATAGGTTTTTACACCTTTCCGGAGGGTCTTCCAAGTTCAAAACTTGATTTCTCGTAAATGGAACTATCACGGATTTTATGGCTTCAAGCCATTTGACGGAGTCAGGGCCCATCATCGCTTCTTTGTATGTATTTGGTTCATCATTGTCAAACAATAATGATTTACTCTCAAATCTTAGCATTTGATTGTTTAACCGACCTTCTTGGTTCAATAGGAACTTTAGACCTCCGTGACCACAACCTTTGAGGCACATAAGCTATGAGCATTATGGAAGCCTCCAGAACGATTTCCGACGCTGCGCAACTCAGCACATTTAGCTAAGGTTCGTTAACCTTATCAAAGTTCTATTGTCCTCCCACTTAACTTTTGCGAAAAATTCCTTTTTCAAGAAACTTCACATTTCAAGCGACAAACCCTTTTTTCCTCGATGTTATGGAGGAATAACCAATTTTTATTCGAAATAACCTACAAAGACATGCTCATCCGAACTCGGTTGTAAACATCTTACTTATGTTTAGCTTACCAAAATTTAAGAAATGACAACTTGGGTTTTACCCCAAACCATAACTTCCATGGTGTCATTTCAACGGATCTAGATGGAGCTCTTTTCAGTGTAAAAGCGGTAGTCTCTAAAGCTTTAATCTTTTAAAACATAATGGCAGTTTTATAAATAACACCTTTGATCCTACCATGTCAAACAAGGTTTCATTACAAATCTCAAACATTCCATACTCCTATGGTGTTTCGGGATATGTAAATCTAGGTGTTTTGCTAAACTTGCAACTCAAATAAATCCCTTCATGATAAAATCATAATTTATTTATTTTCTTGTTACACTTGTAACTCAAATAAATCCCTTACGATAAAATCATAAACCATTTATTTTCTTGTCATAATGATTTTCACTTCATCTTGAAATTCTTTGAGCGTTTTCAAATATTTCATACTTCTTTCTCATTAAGTGAACATTCACTCAAATTTCGGAGAAAGTATATGAAGTTGAAACCCATAAACTTCGACTATACATAATGGACTACATACATCAATATGTATAAATTCCAATATTTTAGTCGATCGTTCTTCTTTGGCCTTTGAGCGAAGTTTTAATTATCCAGGAAAGTCTCACTGGCGTCACTTGATCAAATCAAAGACTCTAAAAATCCATGAAAATGGAGTTTCTTCATGTTTTATTTCCAATATAATTTAAACAGCGATGTCACTTCATAAGTGATCTTCCAATCATTTGTCTTGCGACATTTTAGCATTATGTTTTATGGATGTGATTTCTCCAACTAGATTTGTAAATCATCCATCTTATATGGAATACGGTAATTATTTGAACAACCTTTGTTCTCATAATACCAGATTTAAATAACAATTATTAAAACAAATCTTAAAGTCAAGCTTTGATATCAACGAGAAATACAAACAACAGTTTGTTTGTTTTCAATGAACATCATCACATATTCTCTTGCTAGTTACTTAGGCCATTGTGGTTCATGAATTGCGTTGTCTGTATGAAATTTCATACCAACCAATTCGGTATCCAATACCCAAGAACCACATTGTTTAACAAGCAAAGAATACAACCATAACATGTATATCATATATATACCTAAATTGGATATTTCCAATCTTTTCTTTTCTGCCAAATATATTTTATAGATTCTCTTTCAGCATTTCCTTTTCCTTTTTAAAAGAATCTATCAACATCAAAAGTGGCGCCATATACATGACACATAGTCCAAATCGTGTATATTCAAATAATAATACCTGTGGACCTGCACTTTGAAGTAGATCACCATCATCAAAATGATCGGTATTCTTTCAAAATCCATTCTTTAGTAATCTTTTAGTGTAGTAAACATTTTACATACATATTCTATTCACCCTTATCATGACGACTTTCATGATCAAGCTACTGTAGCTCATAAAGGCGAATCGTGAGTATAACATTACTTTCCAAAACCCTTTTGGATGATTAGGATGCCTAGCATCTACAACCTTTGTAAATTCTCATCCAATATGAGAACATATATTATACTCTATCATATTGCAACCAAAACATTGTTTCAGATATCGTTATATCTGCCACACATGATGGTTTCTGAAACAATTCTTTCAGCTCCTAGATAAACTTGATATTAAAAAAATCAAGTATCATGGAGGCAAACATGATACTTAAGATACTAACACTGGAATTGTTACTCTCGATTTAATACCAACTATTAAATTTCACGAAGTAAATAGAGTTTGCTGAAAGTTTGCAATAGGACTTAAACTTTAGATTGACACTCAACACAATACGTTACCAGTTCGTAAAGTTTATATCCAGAATTCTATAGTTCTATTATCTCAATTACAACTAAGCATAAGGTGGTGAGCATGCCAATAACTACAAGAAATTATGCAAATTCACTTTGATTTAATTGATGATAAATTGAGTTCTACTAATCCAAATTAGAAATGAACTCCCACTCAAAACGACATCCTCGTGTCTTTTGGTGATTACATGAACCAAATCCACTACACCAAGTCCGATCATCACGTGAGTCGGTATAGCTTCAAAGCGAGCATCCATATGGTCATCATATCAAAACATATGACTCATGCTTAACCTTTAGGTCCGTGTTCCAAGGCCATGTCTGTACATGCTAGGCTCGCCAAGTAAGAACCTTAGTATTCGCGTGTGTAAGCTCTTACACCGAGATATGCTCATGGATTCAAGTACACCCGATCATCACGTGATGTCTTGAAGCGACGAAACATTGTCGGTGCATACTTAAGGAAGAACACATTTTATCTTGATATCTAAAAGAGGACACCTTATTATGCTAACAAAGCGCTAAACAAGCAATATAAGATGCTATCAAACATCATATGTTTATTAGTGAAATGATATGGTTCCCATGAATGATCTCTATCATGTGCACCGTGGTATGATCACTATCATACATATATGTGTAAATCCAAGGTCTATGGAGTTTACGCTATGTGTGTTAAGAGTATCATCTCATACTTCTACTTACAACATCACCATATCATAACACTAGCCCAGAACAATCTAAACTAGACGATCTAATTTATCCATTGCAAGTTTTACGTGGCTTAGGGCTTTCGAGATAGAACCATTCTTACCTATGAACATGAACCAAAAGCGAGGATAACCAAATTGTTGACAACTCATTGCAAATTAGATATTGACTATAGTAGGAGAGAGACACCCGCTAGCCACTTATGCAAACTAGTTGCATGTCAAGCGTGGAACATGTCTCATGTGAGGACATGTAAAGTTTGTCCGGGCGCTTCATCCCACTATGCCACCAATATCCAAAGTACAACTAAGAAGCAATAAAATGATCATCGCCCACATACTCATATGTGTACTACCGTGCAAAGTATCGACGCATAGATCCGGCTCGATACCACTGTAGGGTTCGACATAGAAAACAAAAATTTTCCTACGATGGGAACAAGCGTGTACCAAGATCTATCTACTAGATACAAACACGGCGGATGTATATCCGTAGAACATAACCTTGAAGACCGACAAAGCTTAACGAGTCCAAACTCGTGGTTGATGTAGACGATCTCTTGCCGATCTCAAGATCGAGAGGAAGTCCTAAGCGCCGAAAAAGCGCATCCGTGCACACACGTTCGAGGCACCGAGCAACCTCCGCCTCCTCGCTCCAGCGATGCAGCGGAAGAACAACTCTTTCTTGCCGAATAGCCACCGGGAACATGTATCTCGCTAGTCCGAGACCATGGGGGATAAATTCTAGAGGGGGAGAGAGATCCTTCACGAGGAGGTGTGGTGTGAGAGGAGGAGAGGGGGGCCTTTTATAGGGGAGGGGGGCACCCAAGGGGCATGGCGCCCAGCCATGGGGCTGCCCCCACCTCTTCCACATTCATGTGGGTGGAGCTCCCACTCAAAATGAAAAGCCTCCACTCCCATTAAAAAGCCTCCACTCAAAAATCCACTCACATGCATTAAATTTCCACCAAATTTAATGCAAGCTCTCATTTAAATAAAATTCTTTTATTTTTTTATTCAGAATTTTGTTAATTACTTTAATTAACAAACATTCACATAAAACCCCTTGCTAGTATTCCATTTCACATGCAGAACCAGTTTTAGAAATTTCAACCAAGCAGTTTGATTGTCTAGTGAAATGAATTCTGCGCTTTCCTTTTCTTTTCGGCATGAAACTTTTGCTCCAATTGGATGCGGTGTCTCTTAAGTGTGTCACCCTACGGTTCGCGAATAATGAGGACATGATAGAGACCCTCTCGGATCAATAATCGAGCGGGATCGGAGACCCATCTTGACTCCACACATTCAACGATGACTTTCTTGTGATCGTCGGAACCTTTTACGCTAGTATCTTAATCCTTTTGTTTCGCGATATATTACATGTCCAAGATTCGATCATCGGTATCTCCATACCTAGTTTGATCTCGTTACTTACATGCACTCTTTTCTCGTTCCCGTGATATAACATTCTAGTGATCAAATCACTTGCTTGCAAGCTAACCAATGTGATATCACCGAGAGGGCCCAGAGTATATCTATCCGTCATCGGGATGAACAAATTCCACTCTCGATCCATGGTCCTCCACATAACACTTTAGTAGTTCTGAATCCATCTTTATAATCACCCTGTTACGGTGTGACGTTTGATGTTATCAAGAAACTCTTCTGGTGTTAGTGATTGACATGATCTCATGGTCTAAGGATTAGGATCACTTTGTAAGATGTTATAGCAATATAAACTCAATGACTTTGATCGTAATGCTATACTTCGGATGAATGTTCATCACACCATTACACTAATGTTGTGACCTCGTTATTAACAACATCCAATGTCCATGATCAGGAAACCTATGATCATCTTGTTAATCAACGAGCTAGTTTATAAGAGAGGCATAACTAGGAACTTTCTTTTGTTTATTAAACACACATGTATTAACGTTTCCGTATTAATACAATTATAGCATGTAAAATAAACATTTATCATAAATAGGAATACGATAATAACCACTTTATTATTGCCTCTCGGGCATATTCCTTCATCTCCCACTTGCACTAGAGACAATAATCTAGTTTGAAAACTTAGTGTATTGAACACCTATGGCTTTCGGTGTTCCAA
This sequence comes from Avena longiglumis, assembly GCA_030063025.1. Lineage (NCBI taxonomy): Eukaryota > Viridiplantae > Streptophyta > Magnoliopsida > Poales > Poaceae > Avena > Avena longiglumis. Next base: position 118,621,051 of record CP125976.1, read on the forward strand.
ATACGCAATTGCAAGTGGTTAACATAATCTACGGATCCGACGGCCAGTCCGGTGTGTATTCATGTCTTTGTCTCCACGCATCACTCATTCTCCAATGAGATGGCATTGTATAAATTTGGTCTTTTGGTGAGACCTTTAGTTCCTTGGGGTTAAAACACATCGATACTATTGTCATACAATATATCTTTAGTGTTAGCCCGTCTGAACCACACCTTAGTTTGATAACAAACTACTTGACACAAATTCCCTCCTTTGTCGCTACTATAGCAGTCATATACTTAGCCTTTTGTTGTAGTATTAGTCACAATGTCTTAACTTTGGAACTCTTCCAAATCCATCATGGAATCTCCTTTCCATTACATTGTGCCACCCATAGTTTAAATTGAGATAAACTTAATTTGTATCTTGTGACAAAACTAGTATCAATGTAACGCTTTACAATGAACTATTTGTAATTGTTTGTCACCTCTACACAAATATATTCTTAGTTCTTCCAAAAGATCATAAGAATATCCTCACTATCGTCCAATGATCATTTTATGATTCATTCTGGTATATGCTCATAACACTTAGAGTATAGGACATATCTGGATGTGTACATATCATGGTATGATTGATCAAAACATTCTCGTGATTGCACTCATCAAGTGTCAAAGCACTTGAATCTTGTTTCACTTATCAAGTGTCGATACACTTGAATCTTGATTCAATTCCTTTCCATGCAACAAGAACTGTTTCTTGTCATTTCTATATTGAACTCCTTCAATATCTCATATATGTACGTTTGGCCGCATAAACATATTAGCGTTACAGTCTATCCACTATAGACATTCATGCTAAATATTCGGGTTTTGCCTAAGTCTTTCATCGAAATGAAATTCTTAACCTTTGTCAATAAAAGATACATCATTTCTAATCAACAAGATGTCCTTCACATAATGTATTAGAAATATCTCTCAGCGCTCCCACTTAATTTCTTGAAAATGCAAGCATCTTCATCGTCTCCAGATGAAAAACTCATTTTTCATCATGGTGAAGATTCCAACTCCGCGATGCTTACTTCAACCATTGAAGTCTGCATGCCCTTTTAGCATCCTTTCAATTTAACAAAACCCTTTGGACCGTGTCATGTACACGTCCTAGGTAACCATTCTATTAGAAGAACTTTGTTTTGTTTATTCATCTACCATATACCAAATTATATGTAGTGGTTGCTACTTTAATCCGTTCAGACTAAATATCGCTATGAAAGATCAAATCTTGTCATAGTCAACTCTTTGAACATTGTCATAAAATACTTTACGACATGTCGAATATTTCATAGATGTGAGACATCCATATGCATTTCTTTATAGATCCAAATACGACCGATAGGTTTTACACCTTTGAGGGTCTTCCAAGTTCAAAACTTGATTTCTCGTATATGGAACTATCACGGATTTTATGGCTTCAAGCCATTTGACGGAGTCACATCCCATCATCGCCTCTTTGTATGTATTTGGTTCATCATTGTCAAACAATAATGATTTACTCTCAAATCTTAGCATTTGATTGTTTAACCACCTTCTTGGTTCAATAGGAACTTTAGACCTCGTGACCACAACCTTTGAGGCACATAAGCTATGAGCATTATGGCAGCCTCGAGCGATTTCGACGCGCAACTCAGCACATTTAGCTAAGGTTCGTTAACCTTATCAAAGTTCTATTGTCCTCCCACTTAACTTTTGCGAAAAATTCCTTTTTCAAGAAACTTCACATTTCAAGCGGCAAACCCTTTTGTCCTCGGTGTTATGGAGTAATAACCAATTTTTATTCGAAATAACCTACAAAGACATGCCAACATTTAAGAAATGACAACTTGGGTTTTACCCCAAACCATAACTTCCATGGTGTCATTTCAACGGATCTAGATGGAGCTCTTTTCAGTGTAAAAGCGGTAGTCTCTAAAGCTTTAATCTTTTAAAACATAATGGCAGTTTTATAAATAACACCTTTGATCCTACCATGTCAAACAAGGTTTCATTACAAATCTCAAACATTCCATACTCCTATGGTGTTTCGGGATATGTAAATCTAGGTGTTTTGCTAAACTTGCAACTCAAATAAATCCCTTCATGATAAAATCATAATTTATTTATTTTCTTGTTACACTTGTAACTCAAATAAATCCCTTACGATAAAATCATAAACCATTTATTTTCTTGTCATAATGATTTTCACTTCATCTTGAAATTCTTTGAACGTTTTCAAATATTTCATACTTCTTTCTCATTAAGTGAACATTCACTCAAATTTCCGGAGAAAGTATATGAAGTTGAAACCCATCGCTTACGACTATACATAATGGACTACATACATCAATATGTATAAATTCCAATATTTTAGTCGATCGTTCTTCTTTGGCCTTTGAACGAAGTTTTAATTATCCCGAGGAAAGTCTCACAAGCGTCACTTGATCAAATCAAAGACTCTAAAAATCCATGAAAATGGAGTTTCTTCATGTTTTATTTCCAATATAATTTAAACAGCGATGTCACTTCATAAGTGATCTTCCAATCATTTGTCTTGCGACATTTTAGCATTAGGTTTTATGGATGTGATTTCTCCAACTAGATTTGTAAATCATCCATCTTATATGGAATACGGTAATTATTTGAACAACCTTTGTTCTCATAATACCAGATTTAAATAACAATTATTAAAACAAATCTTAAAGTCAAGCTTTGATATCAACGAGAAATACAAACAACAGTTTGTTTGTTTTCAATGAACATCATCACATATTCTCTTGCTAGTTACTTAGGCCATTGTGGTTCATGAATTGCGTTGTTCCGTATGAAATTTCATACCAACCAATTCGGTATCCAATACCCAAGAACCACATTGTTTAACAAGCAAAGAATACAACCATAACATGTATATCATATATATACCTAAATTGGATATTTCCAATCTTTTCTTTTCGCATATATTTTATAGATTCTCTTTCAGCATTTCCTTTTCCTTTTTAAAAGAATCTATCAACATCAAAAGTGGCGCCATATACATGACACATAGTCCAAAGCGTGTATATTCAAATAATAATACCTTTGGACCTGCACTTTGAAGTAGATCACCATCATCAAAATGATCGGTATTCTTTCAAAATCCATTCTTTAGTAATCTTTTATGTCACATCCCAAGATTTTCCAAATCTTGTAATGTGAAAATAAATTAATAAAATAAAACTTTGTTTGATTTTCATAGCCAGAAGAAACTTTTTGAGTGCAATTGGAACTTCAAACCCTTTTGAATTTAATAAAAACTAAAGGGATTTAAAAAGATAAACATTTAATAAAAGGAAAATAAAAACATTTGGAAATACTATTTTGAAAACAATTAAATGAAAAGATTTATTTTCAAATGAAATAGAAGTTTTACAAATAAGGATTATTTTCTAAAGCCGAATTAATCATTGAGCAAGCTTTTGAGTTAAAACATTTTGTTTTGAATAAAAATAGTAAAGGTTCATTTAAAATAAAATAATAAGGAGTTAAATATCCAAATTTTGTTTAAATAAAAGGCTTTACCATTTTAATTAAAACATCAAACTTATTAAATTGTTTTAAATAAATTTCTAAGTATTTTATATTCTCAAATAAAAACCTACTAAAGTGTTTTAGCTTTATTTTAGATTTTAAAATAAATATCTCAATAAAACAAATATTATTTGATTTAATAATGACAGTCTATTATATTTAATTAATAATGGACCCTAAAATAAAGTGTTATTTTGTTTTAAAACAAGTTTTCAAATATTCTTTATTTCCCAAATAAAACCTACAGATTTGGTTGTGAAAATATTTAGGTTTCAAATAAAGATTTTATTAATAAAATCAAACTCTACTTTATTAATTAAGGCCCATTTTTAATTATTAATGGACCCTAAAGTAAAATAAGATATTAATTTATTTTGGATTTGGGTTATGCTACTAAACAGAAACAAATTCATAGTGCAAGGTTTGGTGAATGTTTGATTTGTCTTGGACATTGTTTAGTTGTTTGAATTTCCGAAACAGAGTTGGAAAATAGAAAAAGAATCAGACAGAAAAAAAATATGGAAATGGACTGACCCAACTGAGCCAGCCCAAACAGCCCACCTAGCCCAATCCCCACCCCACCGCAGCGAAACGTTGTCTCACCGTAGAAGGAACCCATGAGCAATGGACATGTGGACCCTCCCTTCTCCCTTTCTTTCACCGGCCACACCCCACCCTCGTGTTCGTCCTCCCAGCGGACCGTTCCTCCTCGCCTCTGCCATTGAATCCTCGGGCTTAATTCGTTTTAATACGGCCACAATTACTCGCGGTGATCAAGCACCTTTAAACGCCAGTCACTCCTCTCCGTTTCCCCTCTACCTCCTTCCCCAAGCACGCCTCCAGGAAGCCACAATTTCTCCTCGACTGCCCCTATCTCCGACAACTTCCCCGGCCGATTCCGGCTTCCACATGCCGCCCCTTGCCTCGTGGACCTAGCACACATACTCCACGCGTCCAGACGCATCCGTCCATACCAACCATTCACCTGCGGGCGCTCCAAAACGTCGACAGCAACTCCACCTATACGCCCGTCAATGCGCTACTTTTCCCATGAGTCCTCCTCCGTAATATCGACCACCCCTTCCGTCTCGTTGATGCACACACGATCACCGACCCCGTACGCATATAACGCAACTGTTATCTTGCTTTTCCGTGGCTTGTGTCGTCCGCCTCGACGAAAAAGAGAAGCCGGACGCACGAACTCCGGCGAGATTCAAGCCAGCATAGTGCGCCTTGACCAACCGCGAGTACCTTGAGCTTCGCCGTGTTCTCCTGAGCTGGTGAGCTTACTCCCCACTTTCTTGCTTCACCTCGCCAGTACGCCAACTGGTCGCTCATGGCCGTTGTCATCGCGCCCAGTCCTTGGCGAGCGGCGATCGTCCGATCTTGATCCAAGGCTAGGAAAGAAAGTGGCGAAGGGTATCGTCGTCTGCGCCGCACGTTCCAGTTAGATCCTGCGGTTCACGATGCCGATCCGGCCGAACCGGTATCAACCAGTAGAATAACGCCGCGTGTCACCTTCTCGGTTTAAAAACAGATTTGAAATCTGATTATGTTATGATTTTCAAACCATTGTAACTTTCAAACCACACGTCCAAATTTGGCAAATTTTATATCAATGGATTCAAGAGAACAAGCCCTAGCCAACCATGCCCTTGGTTTTGCAGATAGTATCTGTTAGTTTGGTTGAATTTGCAGAAACTTTTGTATGCTTGTTTAGAGTATAAAAATTGTTTAAAATTGAATTTAAGGATAAAACCTTTGCAAATTGGATTGTTGTGACCTTACTGACCCTAGGAACCAACCCTTGGTATTAAAAATGATTTTTGTAAGATTTAGGTTGGATTACTTGACTTAGTCATTTTCTAGCCAAATAAAAAGAATGGTTTTTGTTATAAAAATGTTTATGGAAAGAAAATGTTAAGGAAATAGTTTGGACCAAACCTACTGACCCAAAAACACCAAGCTTTGCAATAGCAACTCATTTGGTGAACAACTTAAGAGTTTTTGCCTTAATAAAAACATTTTTCACCACATGAAATGATGAATGGATTTAAAAATAGTTTTTGTACAAAACCCTCTTGCTAATGACTTTGCCACTTTGGTAAATGACCAATTTGGATCTTACAAATTTTAGAAGCCCCATAGAGACCCTTTGCAAAATAAAACTATCTTGTGCATGCTCCCATGCATGAATTGGTCTCCTTTGTCTTGTGTGTGTGAATTTGTTTGAGTGATTATTGGTTGGAATTTAAATTGAATTGGTGTTTGCTTGATTGACTTGTAGTGAAGTGTGGGACTAGCAAGATCAAGGAGTGAACCACCATTCCCTACCAAAAAGGCAAGTGATGCTTCATACTTTTTGTCCCATTACTTTCACTATGCATTAGTGATTTTGCTAAGTAAACTTGCATGGATTTTGCTAAGTATAGATCTTGCTATAGGAAAACCTAGTAGATGAATCCTTAGTAGGATTTCCTAAGTTAAGTTTCCTATTACTACCAAGCTTAGCCTAGCTAATAGAAAACATGGGTGGAAAATATATTCACACTATGGAAAAATCTCTAAGTCTGAGGACTTATATTTTTGTTTAATAAAACAACTAAGTTAATGAATCACCTGGGTGGAATGGAAGGATTGGTTTATGTTGAGTGGTTCACAAGGCCATGGTCTTGGCTTGTGTATCTCACTTGTGGATGGCCACCCAGGAAACAAAGGGATTTGAGATGTCAAATGTTGAGAAGCTTCAAGTGCAACCACTTGGCAATATGGGCTCTGCCATGATCATATAGGTTGCAAGAACTTAGCCAAATGGACAGTGGGTGGTAGTGTTTGATAGGTTGGAGCGCGTCCATTTTGGTCTGAGGGAAGGCTTCTGAAAGATTTTGTCTTGGGAAACCAAGTCTTGTGGGTAAAGTGCACCACCTCTGCAGAGTGTAAAATCTAAGTACTTAGCCATGTCCCTGGTAAAGGACAAATTGAGCATCAAGACATGGAAGCAATCAAGAATCTCATCATTCAAATTTCTAAGTTAAAACTTGTGGATTGAACAAGGGTTGTTTGAAATCTTAAATCTTTGATTGGTAGATGCCTTGGAAAGGATCTTCAATCTTTGATTGAGAAAAATGATTTTGTCAAGCAAAAACTTAGTATTTTCAAAATGATAAGAAAAATATATTTTGAGCAATGCAAGCCTCAACTCCACTTAGCCAAATGCATATAGATGATAGATTCCACTATACTACCATAGTATCACTTGCCAATACAATTCAACTGTATTGACCCTTGTGGCTGTAACTTGTAATGTTGCAGGTTTGATTGATTTTAGTGAAGATTGATTGTTTAGGATTACAAAGTCTACAACCAACATCTGCCTGTGGCACTTTGAAGATGAAGGACCCCATGCTTATTGTTATTCCGTTGCAATGTAATGTAATAGCCATATGAGCTATGTGTGATGTAATAAAATTATGTTATTTCTGGTTATAAAGTTATATTATGACCTTTGTTACTTGATATTACATCTTAACTGTGGATGCTAGCTATTGATCCAGGGACTAGCATTGTAAAACACAGAGAGCTCTATCTTATCTAAGATTGGGACCCCCTACATTTTAGTGTAGTAAACATTTTACATACATATTCTATTCACCCTTATCATGACGACTTTCATGATCAAGCTACTGTAGCTTATAAAGGCGAATCGTGAGTATAACATTACTTTCCAAAACCCTTTTGGATGATTAGGATGTCTAGCATCTCCAACCTTTGTAAATTCTCATCCAATATGAGAACATATATTATACTCTATCATATTGTAACCAAAACATTGTTTCAGATATCGTTATATCTGCCACACATGATGGTTTCTGAAACAATTCTTTCAGCTCCTAGATAAACTTGATATTAAAAAAATCAAGTATCATGGAGGAAAACATGATACTTAAGATACTAACACTGGAATTGTTACTCTCGATTTAATACCAACTATTAAATTTCACGGAGTAAATAGAGTTTGCTGAAAGTTTGCAATAGGAGTTAAACTTTAGATTGACACTCAACACAATACGTTACCATTAAAAAGTATATATCCGAATTCTATAGTTCTATTATCTCAATTACAACTAAGCATAAGGTGGTGAGCGAATGCCAATAACTACAAGAAATTATGCAAATTCACTTTGATTTAATTTATGATAAATTGAGTTCTACTAATCCAAATTAGAAATGAACTCCCACTCAAAAGCGACATCCCTCGTGTCTTTTGGTGATTACATGAACCAAATCCACTACACCAAGTCCGATCATCACGTGAGTCGATTGGCTTCAAAGCGAGCATCCATATGGTCATCATATCAAAACATATGACTCATGCTTAACCTTCGTCCTTGTTCGAGGCCATGTATGTACATGCTAGGCTCGCCAAGTAAGAACCTTAGTATTCGCATGTGTAATGTCTTACACCGAGATATGCTCATGGATTCAAGTACACCCGATCATCACGTGATGTCTTGAAGCGACGAAACATTGTCGGTGCATACTTAAGGAAGAACACATTTTTATCTTGATATCTAAAAGAGGGATCACCTTATTATGCTAACAAAGCGCTAAACAAGCAATATAAGATGCTATCAAACATCATATGTTTATTAGTGAAATGATATGGTTCCCGCAGATGATCTCTATCATGTGCACCGTGGTATGATCACTATCATACCTATATGTGTAAATCCAAGGTCTATGGAGTTTACACGCTATGTGTGTTGTAAGAGTATCATCTCATACTTCTACTTACAACATCACCATATCATAACACTAGCCCAGCAACAATCTAAACTAGACGCCTCTAATTTATCCATTGCAAGTTTTACGTGGTTTAGGGCTTTCGAAGATAGAACCATTCTTACCTACGAACATGAACCACAACGAGGATAACCAAATTGTTGACAACTAGTTGTAAATTAGATATTGACTATAGTAGGAGAGACACACACCCGCTAGCCACTTATGCAAACTAGTTGCATGTCAAGCGTGGAACATGTCTCATGTGCGGGGACATGTAAAGTTTGTCCAGGCCGCTTCATCCCACTATGCCACCAATATCCAAAGTACAACTAAGAAGCAATAAAATGATCATCATCGCCCACATACTCATATGTGTACTACCCGTGCAAAGTATCGACGCATAGATCCGGCTCGATACCCCGTAGGGTTCGCGACATAGAAAACAAAAATTTTCCTACGATGGGAACAACTATGTACCAAGATCTATCTACTAGATACAAACAACGGGCGGATGTATATCCGTAGAGAACATACCCTTGAAGACCGACAAAGCTTAACGAGTCCAAACTCGTGGTTGATGTGACGATCTCTTGCCGATCTCAAGATCGAGAGGAAGTCCTAGCGCCATAACAGCAGCGCATCCGTGCTCGCACACGCGTCGAGGCACCGAGCAACCTCCGCCTCCTCGCTCTAGAGATGCAGCGGAAGCACAACTCTTTCTTGCCGAATAGCCACCGGGAACATGTATCTCGCTAGTCCGAGACCATGGGGGATAAATTCTAGAGGGGGAGAGAGATCCTTCACGAGGAGGTGTGGTGTGAGAGGAGGAGAGGGGCCTTTTATGGAGAGGGGGGCACCCACGGGGCATGGAGCCCAGCCATGGGGCTGCCCCCACCTCTTCCACATTCATGTGGGTGGAGCTCTCACTCAAAATGAAAAGCCTCCACTCCCATTAAAAAGCCTCCACTCAAAAATCCACTCACATGCATTAAATTTCCACCAAATTTAATGCAAGCTCTCATTTAAATAAAATTCTTTTATTTATTTATTCAGAATTTTGTTAATTACTTTAATTAACAAACATTCACATAAAACCCCTTGCTAGTATTCCATTTCACATGCAGAACCAGTTTCAGCAATTTCAACCTAAACAGTTTGTGTCTAGTGAAATAAATTCCTCGCTTTCCTTTTCTTTTCGGCATGAAACTTTTGCTCCAATTGGATGTCGGTGTCTCTTAAGTGTGTCACCCTACGGTTCGCGAATAATGTGGACATGATCGAGACCCTCTCGGATCAATAATCGAGCGGGATCTGAGACTCATCGACTCCCACACATTCAACGATGACTTTCTTGTGATCGTCGGAACCTTTACGCTAGTATCTTAATCCTTTTGTTTTGCGATATATTACATGTCCAAGATTCGATCATCGGTATCTCCATACCTAGTTTGATCTCGTTCGACATGCACTCTTTTCTCGTTCGTGATATAACATTCTAGTGATCAAATCACTTGCTTGCAAGCTAACCAATGTGATATCACCGAGAGGGCCCAGAGTATATCTATCCGTCATCGGGATGAACAAATTCCACTCTCGATCCATGGGCCTCAACATAACACTTTAGTAGTTCTGAATCCATCTTTATAATCACCCTGTTACGGTGTGACGTTTGATGTTATCAAGAAACTATTCTGGTGTTAGTGATTGACATGATCTCATGGTCTAAGGATTAGGATCACTTTGTAAGATGTTATAGCAATATAAACTCAATGACTTTGATCGTAATGCTATACTTCGGATGAATGTTCATCACACCATTACACTAATGTTGTGACCTCGTTATTAACAACATCCAATGTCCATGATCAGGAAACCTATGATCATCTTGTTAATCAACGAGCTAGTTTATAAGAGAGGCATAACTAGGAACTTTCTTTTGTTTATTAAACACACATGTATTAACGTTTCCGTATTAATACAATTATAGCATGTAAAATAAACATTTATCATAAATAGGAATACGATAATAACCACTTTATTATTGCCTCTCGGGCATATTCCTTCAGTCTCCACTTGCACTAGAGACAATAATCTAGTTTGAAAACTTAGTGTATTGAACACCTATGGCTTTACGGTGTTCCAAATACGCAATTGCAAGTGGTTAATATAATCTACGGATCGACGCTCAGTCCGTGTGTATTCATGTCTTTGCGTCTCACGCATCACTCATTCTCCAATGAGATGGCATTGTATAAATTTGGTCTTTTGGTGAGACCTTTAGTTCCTTGGGGTTAAAACACATCGATACTATTGTCATACAATATATCTTTAGTGTTAGCCCGCTATGCGAACCACACCTTAGTTTGATAACAAACTACTTGACACAAATTCCCTCCTTCTTCGCTACTATAGCGATCATATATAAGCCTTTTGTTGAAGTATTCGTCACAATGTCTTAACTTTGGAACTCTTCCAAATCCATCATGGAATCTCCTTTCCATTACATTGTGCCACCCATAGTTTAAATTGAGATAAACTTAATTTGTATCTTGTGACAAAACTAGTATCAATGTAACACTTTACAATGAACTATTTGTAATTGTTTGTCACCTCTACACAAATATATTCTTAGTTCTTCCAAAAGATCATAAGAATATCCTCACTATCGTCCAATGATCATTTTATGATTCATTCTGGTATATGATCATAACACTTAGAGCATAGGACATATCTGGATGTGTATATATCATGGTATGATTGATCAAAACATTCTCGTGATTGCACTCATCAAGTGTCAAAGCACTTGAATCTTGTTTCACTTATCAAGTGTCGATACACTTGAATCTTGATTCAATTCCTTTCCATGCAACAAGAACTGTTTCTTGTCATTTCTATATTGAACTCCTTCAATATCTCATATATGTACGTTTGGCATAAACATATTAGCGTTACAGTCTATTCACTATAGACATTCATGCTAAATATTCGGGTTTTGCCTAAGTCTTTCATCGAAATGAAATTCTTAACCTTTGTCAATAAAAGATACATCATTTATAATCAACAAGATGTCCTTCACATAATGTATTAGAAATATCTCTCAGCGCTCCCACTTAATTTCTTGAAAATGCAAGCATCTTCATCGCCTCCAGATGAAAAACTCATTTTTCATCATGGTGAAGATTCCAACTCCGCGATGCTTACTTCAACCATTGAAGTTTGCATGCCCTTTTAGCATCCTTTGAATTTAACAAAACCCTTTGGACCGTGTCATGTACACGTCCTAGGTAACCATTCTATTAGAAGAACTTTGTTTTGTTTATTCATCTACCATATACCAAATTATATGTAGTGGTTGCTACTTTAATCCGTTCAGACTAAATATCGCTATGAAAGATCAAATCTTGTCATAGTCAACTCTTTGAACATTGTCATAAAATACTTTACGACATGTCGAATATTTCATAGATGTGAGACATCCATGTCTTTCTTTATAGATCCAAATACAGATAGGTTTTTACACCTTTCCGGAGGGTCTTCCAAGTTCAAAACTTGATTTCTCGTATATGGAACTATCACGGATTTTATGGCTTCAAGCCATTTGATGGAGTCAGGGCCCATCATCGCTTCTTTGTATGTATTCGGTTCATCATTGTAAAACAATAATGATTTACTCTCAAATCTTAGCATTTGATTGTTTAACCGACCTTCTTGGTTCAATAGGAACTTTAGACCTCCGTGACCACAACCTTTGAGGCACATAAGCTATGAGCATTATGGCAGCCTCGGAACGATTTCGACGCCTTGACTCAGCACATTTAGCTAAGGTTCGTTAACCTTATCAAAGTTCTATTGTCCTCCCACTTAACTTTTGCGAAAAATTCCTTTTTCAAGAAACTTCACATTTCAAGCGACAAACCCTTTTGTCCTCGGTGTTATGGAGGAATAACCAATTTTTATTCGAAATAACCTACAAAGACATGCCAACATTTAAGAAATGACAACTTGGGTTTTACCCCAAACCATAACTTCCATGGTGTCATTTCAACGGATCTAGATGGAGCTCTTTTCAGTGTAAAAGCGGTAGTCTCTAAAGCTTTAATCTTTTAAAACATAATGGCAGTTTTATAAATAACACCTTTGATCCTACCATGTCAAACAAGGTTTCATTACAAATCTCAAACATTCTATACTCCTATGGTGTTTCGGGATATGTAAATCTAGGTGTTTTGCTAAACTTGCAACTCAAATAAATACCTTCATGATAAAATCATAATTTATTTATTTTCTTGTTACACTTGTAACTCAAATAAATCCCTTACGATAAAATCATAAACCATTTATTTTCTTGTCATAATGATTTTCACTTCATCTTGAAATTCTTTGAACGTTTTCAAATATTTCATACTTCTTTCTCATTAAGTGAACATTCACTCAAATTTCCGAAGAAAGTATATGAAGTTGAAACCCATCGCTTACGACTATACATAATGGACTACATACATCAATATGTATAAATTCCAATATTTTAGTCGATCGTTCTTCTTTGTCCTTTGAACGAAGTTTTAATTATCTCGAGAAAAGTCTCACAAGCGTCACTTGATCAAATCAATGACTCTAAAAATGCATGAAAATGGAGTTTCTTCATGTTTTATTTCCAATATAATTTAAACAGCGATGTCACTTCATAAGTGATCTTTCAATCATTTGTCTTGCGACATTTTAGCATTAGGTTTTATGGATGTGATTTCTCCAACTAGATTTGTAAATCATCCATCTTATATGGAATACGGTAATTATTTGAACAACCTTTGTTCTCATAATACCAGATTTAAATAACAATTATTAAAACAAATCTTAAAGTCAAGCTTCGATACCAACGAGAAATACAAACAACAGTTTGTTTGTTTTCAATGAACATCATCACATATTCTCTTGCTAGTTACTTAGGCCATTGTGGTTCATGAATTGCGTTGTTCCGTATGAAATTTCATACCAACCAATTCGGTATCCAATACCCAAGAACCACATTGTTTAACAAGCAAAGAATACAACCATAACATGTATATCATATATATACCTAAATTGGATATTTCCAATCTTTTCTTTTCTGCCAAATATATTTTATAGATTCTCTTTCAGCATTTCCTTTTCCTTTTTAAAAGAATCTATCAACATAAAAAGTGGCGCCATATACATGACACATAGTCCAAAGCGTGTATATTCAAATAATAATACCTTTGGACCTGCACTTTGAAGTAGATCACCATCATCAAAATGATCGGTATTCTTTCAAAATCCATTCTTTAGTAATCTTTTAGTGTAGTAAACATTTTACATACATATTCTATTCACCCTTATCATGACGACTTTCATGATCAAGCTACTGTAACTTATAAAGGCGAATCGTGAGTATAACATTACTTTCCAAAACCCTTTTGGATGATTAGGATGTCTAGCATCTCCAACCTTTGTAAATTATCATCCAATATGAGAACATATATTATACTCTATCATATTGCAACCAAAACATTGTTTCAGATATCGTTATATCTGCCACACATGATGGTTTCTGAAACAATTCTTTCAGCTCCTAGATAAACTTGATATTAAAAAAATCAAGTATCATGGAGGCAAACATGATACTTAAGATACTAACACTGGAATTGTTACTCTCGATTTAATACCAACTATTAAATTTCACGAAGTAAATAGAGTTTGCTGAAAGTTTGCAATAGGACTTAAACTTTAGATTGACACTCAACACAATACGTTACCAGTTCGTAAAGTATATATCCAGAATTCTATAGTTCTATTATCTCAATTACAACTAAGCATAAGGTGGTGAACGAATGCCAATAACTACAAGAAATTATGCAAATTCACTTTGATTTAATTTATGATAAATTGAGTTCTACTAATCCAAATTAGAAATGAACTCCCACTCAAAAACGACATCCCTCGTGTCTTTTTGGTGATTACATGAACCAAATCCACTACACCAAGTCCGATCATCACGTGAGTCGGTGTAGCTTCAAAGGCGAGCATCCATATGGTCATCATATCAAAACATATGACTCATGCTTAACCTTTCGGTCCGTGTTCCGAGGCCATGTCTGTACATGCTAGGCTCGCCAAGTAAGAACCTTATTATTCGCGTGTGTAACTGTCTTACACCCGAGATATGATCATGGATTCAAGTACACCCGATCATAACGTGATGTCTTGAAGCGACGAAACATTGTCGGTGCATACTTAAGGAAGAACACATTTTTATCTTGATATCTAAAGGAGGGATCACCTTATTATGCTAACAAAGCACTAAACAAGCAATATAAGATGCTATCAAACATCATATGTTTATTAGTGAAATGATATGGTTCCCGCAGATGATCTCTATCATGTGCACCGTGGTATGATCACTATCATACATATATGTGTAAATCCAAGGTCTATGGAGTTTACACGCTATGTGTGTTGTAAGAGTATCATCTCATACTTCTACTTACAACATCACCATATCATAACACTAGCCCAGCAACAATCTAAACTAGACGCATCTAATTTATCCATTGCAAGTTTTACGTGGCTTAGGGCTTTCGGAGATAGAACCATTCTTACCTATGAACATGAACCAAAACGAGGATAACCAAATTGTTGACAACTCATTGCAAATTAGATATTGACTATAGTAGGAGAGACAGACACCCGCTAGCCACTTATGCAAACTAGTTGCATGTCAAGCGTGGAACATGTCTCATGTGCGAGGACATGTAAAGTTTGTCCGGGCCGCTTCATCCCACTATGCCACCAATATCCAAAGTACAACTAAGAAGCAATAAAATGATCATCATCCCCACATACTCATATGTATACTACCCGTGCAAAGTATCGACGCATAGATCCGGCTCTGATAGCACTGTAGGGTTCGCAGCATAGAAAACAAAAAATTTCCTACGATGGGAACAACTATGTACCAAGATCTATCTACTATATACAAACAACAGGCGGATGTATATCCGTAGAGGACATACCCTTGAAGACCTACAAAGCTTAACGAGTCCAAACTCTTGGTTGATGTAGACGATCTCTTGCCGATCTCAAGATCGAGAGGAAGTCCTAGCGCCGCAAAACAGCAGCGCATCCGTGCTCGCACACGTTCGAGGCACCGAGCAACCTCCGCCTCCTCTCTCTAGCGATGCAGCGGAAGCACAACTCTTTCTTGCCGAATAGCCACCGGGAACATGTATCTCGCTAGTCCGAGACCATGGGGGATAAATTCTAGAGGGGAGAGATCCTTCACGAGGAGGTGTGGTGTGAGAGGAGGAGAGGGGCCTTTATAGGGAGAGGGGGCACCCAAGGGCATGGCGCCCAGCCATGGGGCTGCCCCACCTCTTCCACATTCATGTGGGTGGAGCTCCCACTCAAAATGAAAAGCCTCCTCCCATTAAAAGCCTCCACTCAAAATCCACTCACATGCATTAAATTTCCACCAAATTTAATGCAAGCTCTCATTAAATAAAATTCTTTTATTTATTTATTCAGAATTTTGTTAATTACTTTAATTAACAAACTTTCACATAAAACCCTTGCTAGTATTCCATTTCACATGCAGAACCAGTTTCAGCAATTTCAACCAAAGCAGTTCGGTGTCTAGTGAAATAAATTCCTGCGCTTTCCTTTTCTTTTCGGCATGAAACTTTTGCTCCAATTGGATGTCGGTGTCTCTTAAGTGTGTCACCCTACGGTTCGCGAATAATGTGGACATGATCGAGACCCCTCTCAGATCAATAATCAGAAGCGGGATCTGGAGACCCATACTGACTCCCACACATTCAACGATGACTTTCTTGTGATCGTCGGAACCTTTTACGCTAGTATCTTAATCCTTTTGTTTTGCGATATATTACATGTCCAAGATTCGATCATCGGTATCTCCATACCTAGTTTGATCTCGTTACTGACATGCACTCTTTTCTCGTTCCCGTGATATAACATTCTAGTGATCAAATCACTTGCTTGCAAGCTAACCAATGTGATATCACCGAGAGGGCCCAGAGTATATCTATCCGTCATCGGGATGAACAAATTCCACTCTCGATCCATGGGCCTCAACATAACACTTTAGTAGTTCTGAATCCATCTTTATAATCACCCTGTTACGGTGTGACGTTTGATGTTATCAAGAAACTCTTAGGTGTTAGTGATTGACATGATCTCATGGTCTAAGGATTAGGATCACTTTGTAAGATGTTATAGCAATATAAACTCAATGACTTTGATCGTAATGCTATACTTCGGATGAATGTTCATCACACCATTACACTAATTTTGTGACCTTGTTATTAACAACTTCCAATGTCCATGATCAGGAAACCTATGATCATCTTGTTAATCAACGAGCTAGTTTATAAGAGAGGCATAACTAGGAACTTTCTTTTGTTTATTAAACACACATGTATTAACGTTTCCGTATTAATACAATTATAGCATGTAAAATAAACATTTATCATAAATAGGAATACGATAATAACCACTTTATTATTGCCTCTCGGGCATATTCCCTTCACCAACAAACACCACAATTTCATAGAGACATCCAACTCCAAATATAACTCATAACAAATATTCAATATAGCCAAAGTGCCACACACGGTATGCACCCTGTCACTTTCACACACATGGGAAAAAACATAGATCTATTAAAGCACAAAGAGTATTTATGTAGACTCAAGCCTAAGTGCCACCATGGCGTGCACACTGTCACTTTCACACATATGGCGAGAGAAGAGATCTATTGAAGCACTTGAGTAGCAAGGTAGATCTACTTGATTACAAAGCTCCTGACCACAAAAAGATCATGCATAGAGAGAGAGATGAACACATAGCTACCGGTAGATCCCTTATCCTCGAAGAAGGTCTACTCCCTCCTCATCATGGGAATCAGCAACGGTGATGGTTATGGTGGTGGAGATCAATGGAGATGGCTCCGGGGGCACTTCCCTGTCCCGGCAGGGTGCCGGAACAGAGACTTTATGTCCCCCGAATCTCCCCTTCGGTGGCGGCGGTGCTGTGGAACTTTTCGTGGATTTCCGCCAGATGATTTAGGGTTTTTGGGTCGGAGGCTTATTATAGGCCAAGGGGGAGGCCGAGGAGGCGGCCAGGGGCCCCACACCCTGCCTAGGCGCAGGGCAGGGCCCACCCGCGCCTAGGGGGGTCTGGGCGCCCTAGACCGCTTCTCCGTCTCCCCTTTGGACTTCTTGTTTCCCACAGAAAGTTATTGACTTTGACGTTTGTCCCGTACAATTCTGAGAATATTTCCTTACTAGCTTTGCTTCCATAATCATGCAGAGCGACAAAACATTACTAATCAAAGCATAGAGTGGTACTACAATTCTAGGACTAAATGATCATAGAGGCTATGGTTACTTGTCATAGTCATAACATGGTGTGAGCATGTGCCAAGTCAACCCAAACAAAGCATCAAAGGAGAATACCACAATACTATGCCTTTGCATGCTAAAACAACGCATAATTTCTTCAAGGCACACTAAGCAATCCCAATTGTTTGGAACAAGACATTCTACATAAATAATCACTAAGCATAAGGTCAAAACAACATCTAGCATGACAAGATAAAGTCTAAGACACAGTCAAGGCAAGCTCACTTTTGTACCACTATAAGCATGAAACTTCCTACTCTTTTCCAACGCCAATCAACTTATTTGAAACAACTCACAAAGATAATAATCAATAAAGACCAGTGAGATTGTATCACAAATACACAAACAAGAACTAAAAAGTTCTAAGCTGAAAGCACAAGAAAACTAAGGCTAAACACAGTGCTAGCAAAAGTAAACACTCACAAAGCAATAAGAATGAAAACTAGAGTGTTCTAGGCAATGAAAACAGAGTGTGTCTCTCTCCAAAAGAAGTGTGATGTGATCCAACCAACTTGCTCAAGAAAACTAAGCAAACGAAGACCAAAAATAAAAACTAAGACGCTCCAAGAACAACACAACTGCGCATGAAACAATAAAAATGAAGTGTCTAGAAAGATCTGCGTTATTTATTGATGAAGAAGAGGATGCCTTGGGCATCCCCAAGCTTTGACGCTTGTACCTCTTGAATATTTATTGGGGTGACACCGGGTGGCATCCCCAAGCTTTAGCTTTTGTCCATTCTTCATCTCATTGCATCATTCTTTCCCTACACCTCAAATTTTTCCTTCATACAAAACTTCACAAAATCTTCATTAGCAACATTAGTGTACTAAAAAGATAATAGACCCTTGGGTTTAGCTTTAGAACAACAAAACTTTCACTAAACTCACAAGCTACTGAAGCAACTTCCTTTAAAAATCTCAATTCCCCAAAAGAGAACTCAAAAATAAATCAATAAGAAGCAAATGCAAATAATGGCAGAAATCTGTCAAAACAGACCAGTAGGTAGAAACCGATTTTTTAGAAAATATTATGTTGCTCAAATCTAAACATGTTGAACTAATGAAAGTTATCTAACATACTGGGGTATTTATTCGTAAATTATCAGCTCAATCCGAGTTACAGAGACTCCTCACGAATTTTTATGGTGGAGGAAAGAAATATGTTTCGGGACAGCAACTCCCCAAATCTTACTTCCCTCTCATTAGAGGTCATTCTTGGCACAAAAAGCAAACAAAAAGGATAAGGAGAGTTATTACTAAAGTAATAAATTCCAAGACTCAAAAAAACTCTTGGGTTATCTCCCAACAAGTACTTTTCTTTAACGCCTTTAAGTTAGGCTTGATAGTTTGAAAAGATGCTCACATAAGAAATATGAAATGAAGTAAAAGAGAGCATCAAGAAGAAAATTCAAAACACATTTAAGTCTAACCCACTACCTATGCATAGGAATCTTGTCAAGAAACAATTCATGAAAGCACAAAGCAACAAACATAGGAAAGCAAAACAAGTGCAACTTAAAAAAATTCAACATAAAGAGGGGAAACTTAATAGTGTTGAGATACATAAGACCATGTTTCCCTCTCATATAATAACTTTCAGTATCATCATGAATAAAATTAACAATATAACTATCACATAAAACATTCTTATCATGAGCCACATGCATAAAATGATTATTACTCTCCACATAAGCATAGTCATTCTTATTAATTGTAGTAGGAGCAAATTCAAAAAAATAGCTATCATTACTATTCTCATCACCATTATCATCAAATATAGGAGCCATATTGTAATCAAAATTCATTTTCTCCTCAATAGTAGGTGGATTTAAAATATCATAAGTATCATTGTAATCATCATAAATTGGAGGTTTGGTATCATCATAAGCAATAGAATAGCTATCTTCCAAAGCTGGGGAACTAAAAAGATCATTTTCATAAAAACTATCTTCCCCAAGCTTAGACATTTTCATAGAATTAGCAATAATAGTGTTCAAAGAATTCATACTAATAACATTGTTATTAGCATGCAAACAAAGCTCCATAGGTTTTTTAATTTTCTTTCAAACACTTCATGTCCTAACTCAAGATAAAGACTATAAAGCTCTCTAATTTTCTTGTTGTTTTACATTAAGCCTAACTAGTGAAAACAAGAAACAAAAAGACAAAATTGCAGAATCTAAAGGAAATAACTTCGAGCACTCACACACCAAGAGGATGTGAGTACCTTTTACCTTACCTCCTCGGCAACGGCGCCAGAAAAGAGCTTGATGTCTACACACTTCTATTTTTGTAGACAGTTGTTGGGCCTCCAAGTGCAGAGGTTTGTAGAACAGCAGCAAGTTTCCCTTAAGTGGATCACCCAAGGTTTATCGAACTCAGGGAGGAATTGGTCAAAGGTATTCCCTCTCAAGCAAGATGCAAATCAAGATAAGAAGTCTCTTGTGTCCAACACACCCAATATAGGGTGAGGTAAAGACTAAAGGCAACAAGAAGAGAGCAAGCAAACATGCAACAGATCTAGATGCAAACGGTGTTTCAATTTTTAGAAACAAGGCCTAGGGATCATACTTTCACTAGTGAACACTATCTCAAAAAAATATCCTCTCTTCATGATACTACTCTTAACTACTCTTCGGTTGGACACTCTAATCCATGGTAGGGCTATAACAGCACACCTCAAAGTTCGCCTTCCCCAATCTAGATAACCCCACACTGTCACCTTGAGCGCTAGATGATTCCAACAAACACCACAATTTCATAGAGACATCCAAATCCAAATATAACTCATAAAAATATTCAATCTAGCCAAAGTGCCACACACGTTATGAACGCTGTCACTTTCACACACGTGGAGAAAAGCATAGATCGATTAAAGCACAAAGAGTATTTATGTAGACTCAAGCCTAAGTGCCACCATGGCGTGCATGCTGTCACTTTCACACACATGGGGAGAGCAGAGATCTATTGAAGCACCTGAGTAGCAAGGTAGATCTACTTGATAACAAAGCTCATGACTACAACAAGATCATGCATAGAGAGAGAGAGATGAACACATAGCTACCGGTAGAGCCCTTAGCCTCGAAGAAGGACTACTCCCTCCTCATGATGGGAATCGGCAACGGTGATGGAGATGGTGGTGGAGATCGATGGCGATGGATCCTGATACGTCGGAAACGTATATATAATTTTTGATGCTCCATGCTTGTTCTGTATCTACTTTGCTTTGCTTTGTCTACACTTTGAGGTATTTTTATATCTTTTCTGGAACTAACCTATTAACAAGTTGCCACAGTTCCAGTTGCATGTTTTCTTCTGTTTTTGGTTCTAGAAAGGCAGAAAATCAATATTCTCATAATTGGACGGGACAAAAGCCAAAGTCATTATTTTTCTCGGAGAAACACGGAACCACGAAGTTGAGCCGGAGGGGACCACAGGGTGGACGCACCCCCCTAGATGCGGGCAAGCCCTGGAGGCGCCCACAGGGGGTGTGGGCCCCCTGGACCTCCACCGACCTTGCCTCCTGCGCCTATAAGAAGCCTCCGACCCAAAAACCCTAAGGCATCCAGAAAAAATCCACGAAAACCTCCGTAGCGCCGCCACCACCGAAGGGGAGATTCGGGGGACAGAAAGTCTCTGTTCTGGCACCCTGACGGGACGGGGAATTGCCCCCGGAGGCATCTCCATCGATCTCCACCACCATCTCCATCACCGTTGCTGATTCCCATGATGAGGAGGGAGTAGTTCTCCTTTTAGGCTAAGGGCTCTACCGGTAGCTATGTGTTCATCTCTCTCTCTCTCTCTATGCATGATCTTGTGGTCATGAGCTTTGTAATCAAGTACATCTACCTTGTGACTCAAGTGCTTCATTAGATATCTGCTCTCCACATGTGTGTGAAAGTGATAGCGTGCACGCCATGGTGGCACTTAGGCTTGAGTCTTACATAAATACTCGTTGTGCTTTAATAAATCTATGCTTTTCCCCACGTGTGTGAAAGTGACAGCGGGCATACCGTGTGTGGCACTTTGGCTAGATTGAATATTTTTATAAGTTATATTTGGAGTTGGATGTCTCTATGAAATTGTGGTGTTTGTTGGAACCATCTAGCGCTCAAGGTGACAGTGTGGAGTTATCTAGATTGGGGAAGGCGGACTTTGAGGTGTGCTGTTATAGCCTTACCATGTATTAGAGTGTCTAACCGGAGAGTAGTTAAGAGTAGTATCATGAAGAGATGATATTTATAGGAGAGAGTGTTCACTAGTGAAAGTATGATCCCTAGGCCTTGTTTCTAAACATTGAAACACCGTTTGCTACTAGATCTGTTGCATGTTTGCTTGCTTGTAGTCTTTTCCTCCATGTCATAAGCTATTTTCTGGCACCGTTACCACTTGTATTTCACTATCTCTTCGCCGAACTAGTGCACCTATATTAGGTGTGTTGGGGACACAAGAGACTTCTTGTATCTTGATTGCAGGGTTGCTTGAGAGGAAATACCTTTGACCACTTCCTCCCTGAGTTCGATAAAACTTGGGTGATCCACTTAAGGGAAACTTGCTGCTGTTCTACAAACCTCTCCACTTGGAGGCCCAACAACTGTCTACAAGAATAGAAGTGTGTAGACACCAGCTCCGGGGGCACTTCCCGTACGGTGCTTGGAACAGACTTTTGTCCCAATTTCCTTTGGTGGCGGCTGTGGAACTTTTCGGATTTCCATGATGATTTAGGGTTTTTGGTCGGAGGCTTCTTATAGGAAGGGGGAGCCGAGGCTGAGGGGCCCCACACCTGCCAGGCGGGGCAGGCCCACCCGCCTAGGGTCCAGGCGCCTGCCCTCTTCTCCTTATCCCCTCTAGACTTCTTGTTCCCCACGGAAAGTTATTGACTTTGACGTTTGTCCCGTCCAATTCCGAGAATATTTCCTTACTAGCTTTTCTAGAACCAAAAACAACAAAAAATAGACAACTGGCACTGTGGCAACTTGTTAATAGTTAGTACCAGAAAACATGTAAAAAGCACCTCAAAGTGTAGACAAAGAAGAGCAAAGTAGATACTAAACAAGCATGGAACATCAAAAATTATAGATACATTTCTGAAGTATCACACGTCACGCTGCGCAAGACACGAGGCGCCGAGCGATGGGACTGCCACAGTGACGGGGAGTTACTACGCTGTTGTCACTGTGCGATCAGGATTTGGGATAAAATTTGAGGCAAGTGATCATGATTACAAGCTTTCAGTGACTCAGGCAAACTAAGAATGACTCGGCAGCGTCCAAAATGACTCGGCACGAGGCAAAAACGAACCAGAAAGTCAAAGATGAGACTTAGAAAGAGCAGAATAGACTCGGCAAAGACCGAGATTGCGCCAAACAGTGCGTCCTAAGCAGTAAATGCTGACAGAAAGAGAAGTTCAAGCACATTAAAGAAACCTGGAGACGCCTAACAGCAAGAACTGCTAGGAATCACCAGCTTCGGGGACTAATGTCGGGGGGATAACCCCCAGTAGGGTTATAAGGGGTAAAATATTGCCCAGCTTGGATTATGCCAAGTAAAGAATAAACCTGGTCGGGTAACAACGGAAGGGTAAGAAGATCAGGTACAGCCGACATAGGGATTATGTCGGCCCGTATAAGACAAGTTTGCTAACCTTGCAGGAAGCAACGAGCCGAGTCTCGCGAGGGAAGGCCGAGTCAGATAGGACGCATGGCAGCTTTCCGAGTGAGGCTCGGGATGGACCATGGAAAAGCACAGTCAAAATAGAAGGGCGACGCCGGGTGACACAAAAGGAGCCAGGTAACGCCTAAAGCGAGGTCTGACGTACAAAGTTAATTTATGACGCCAAAAGAGCTAAAGGCTACGTACGAGAAGACCGTTAGCTGTCAAGATTTATGGACTGGGTCAAGGGGCTCAGGGTAGCCCATGACCTGGCCCGTACAGTAAGGACCAAATATCCAAACAGTAACCCTAGGACCCAAAAGGGTGTAATCTAGCTAGCCTTCGCCTATATAAGGAGGGGCATAACTAGGGTTAAAAAAGGTTGGACCAAGTAGGAAACTAGTGCCCATAGGCTATGCTCGAACAGCTCAAAGAGCACTTATAAACTACTAGCATCAATAAAATTCCTAAGTGTGGAGAGTTCTGTCACATCCCAAGATTTTCCAAATCTTGTAATGTGAAAGATAAATGAATAAAATAAAACTTTGTTGATTTTCAGGGTGAGAAGAAACTTTTTGTTCCCAATTGGGAACTTTCAAAACCTATTTGGATCAAATAAAATCCTAAAGGAATTTAAAAAGATATTTAAACAATAAAACTTAAAAATATTTAAATTACTATTTTTGGGTCTTTAATAAAAGATTTGGTTTCCAAAAGAAAAGATAGATTTATAGATAAGGATTATTTTATAAGCCAAATTAAAACTTGGCCAAGCCTTTGAAAATAAAATATTTCTATTTGATAAAAATAGTAAAGGTTTATCTAAAATAAATTAATAAGGATTTAATATCCAAGTTTTATAAATAAAGGTATTACTATTTTAATTAACCATCAAAACTTATTTAATTCAAATAAGTCTTCCAAATATTTTATATTCTCAAATAAAACCTACCGATTTGGTTTTGTTATTGTTTTAGATTTCAAAATGGAGTTTTGAATAAATCAAAATCTATTTGATTTAATAACAATGGTCTATTTATTTAATTAAAAAAAATGGACCCTAAAATAAAAATATTATTTTGATCTTTGGACTTTGGGTTATGTTGTTAAACATAACCAAATTCAATTACAATGTTTGGTGAATGTTTGAATTGTTTTGAATGTTTGATTTGTGGTTTGAATTTCAAAACAGAAAACAGAATTGGAAAAGGAAAAAACATTCAGGAAGAAAAAAATAGAAATAGGCGGCAGCCCAACCGGCCAGTGCAACAGGCCCAACAGCGAGCCTACTCCCACTCTCTCTCGCGAAACGTTTTCTTACTCCGCAACCCACCCACTCTGTGACTAACTGGTGGCCCCTCCTCCCCTCTCTCTTCCTCGCTGACGCCCGGACCCCACACAGCCAGCTCGTTCTCTTCTTCCTCGCGCAGACGACGCCGGCCGTTTCCTGCCGTTGATGCCACGGTTAAATTCGCCTTAACGCCTTCGCCATTACTCACTGCGACCACGCACGTTAAAGCGCCCACTCCTCCTCTCCATTTTCCCTCACGCGCCTCCCTCTCTCTGCCCCTAGGCTGTCTCAATTCGAGCTCGCAACTTCACCACTCCGACCACTGTCTCCGACCGAGCCTCGCCACCACTTGCCTCCCCAAGCACACAGGAACATTCCCCACTCCCAGACGCTTCTCCCTGTACCTTCCATTCAACCGCGGGCGCCCCAGAAAGTCGTCTTCAACAAAGCTCTGAGCGCCGCCGCGTCTGCAACTTCTCCGGCGAAGTCCCCTGGTAAACACAGACCGCCCCACGCCGTCTCGTTCACGCTCCCACACTCGCCTCACTCTCCTGCACCTAACCATGCCCTCTGTTTGACTTCTCGTGATCGATAACGTCGCCTCCGACCACGAACAGAGCCGCCTGACGCCGTCCTTGACTCCGGTGAGGAATTCCGACGGACCCTGAGCGCCCCTTGCCAAGCCGACCGTACCTTGAGCATCACCACGTCCCTGCGATCTCGGTAAGCATGTTCCCATCCTCCCTTGCTTCCTGTAGCCGCCGTAGCGCCACCGCCTGACCGTGCGTCGCCGCTATCCACCGCCGGTGCCGCTCGCGTTTGGTCAAGCAAACCAGCACCGTTAGATTTCCATCGCGACCACGATAGATTCATTTAACGAAAGTGCGGACTAGACTCCGAGCCACGCGATCTGTTTAGATCCAACGGCTGCGATTCTGCGATCCGTGCGAACCGACTGCAGTCCTATATCGCGCGTGTCACCAGTTTGTTTAAAACAGAAATTTGAAAACAGAATTGTTTGCAGATTTGAAAACCCTATAACTGTTGATCCACACGTCCAAAAATTACAAACTTTATATCGTTGGAATCAGTAGAACAAGCCCTAGTAAACCATGCTATTTGTGTAGTAAATAGTATCTGTTAGATTGTTTGTTTTTGCAGAATCATTTGTATGCTTGTTTAGATTAGAAAAAATATTCAAAAATGTTTTTGAGGTTGAAACCTTGGCAAATTAGTTGGTGGTGAATCTACTGACCCTAGGAACCAACCCATGGTTTTTAAAATGGATTTGGTGAAGTTTAGAATGGATTAATTGATTTAGCCATTTCTAGCCAAATAAAAATAATGGTTTTGTTATGAAATTGTTTTTGGAGTAACAACTTTGGGAAAATAATTTGGATCAAACCTACTGACCCTAAACACCAAGTTTTGAGAAATAACTTATTTGGTGAACAACATAAAGTCGTTGCTTTGATAAAAATATTTTCCACCATATAAAACAATGAAAGGATTTAAAATTGGTTTAAGGACAAAACCATTTTTGCAAATAACTTTGGCACTTTGGAAAGACCACTTTGAACCTTACAAATTTTAGAGCCTAGTGGAAACCAGTTTTGCAAATAAAACTATCTCTTGCATGCTTACATGCATGACTTAGATTCCATTGTTTTATGTGTGTGAATTGTTTGATTGATTATTGGTTTAGAATGCTAGTTGATATTGTGTTTGCTTGATTGATTGTAGTGAAGTTAGAAAAGTGTGAGACTAGCAAGATCAAGGAGTGAACCAACATTCCCTACCAAAAGAAAGGCAAGTGGCACTATCATCTAAAGTCCTACTATTTTCATTATACTTAGTGGATTTTGAAACATGCATGAAAAGAATTTCTATACTTATGCTATGCTAAATCCTAATAGGATTCCCTATATATACCTTAGTGAAAATATTGTAGTTGTTATATGCTTAGCCATGCTATATTTTGAAAAGATATACATGTTGAGATTTTATGAAGTTGAGAAAAGGACTTGTGTTTTTATATAATAAAACAAGGACTCAATGAACCACCTGGGTGGACAAGGACTTTGAGTTTTGGAGAAGGTGGCAACAAAAGGAACCATGTCTATGGCAATCTCTTTGTGTTGTGCTCCAAGAGGAAACCACCCAGGAAACTTAGAGATTGAACATGTTTCTCCAATTGTGGCTTTCGTGTGCAACCACATGCTATTTATGGCTCTGGCTTAGTCAACTACATTGGGAAGACCCATGCATTGTCTTCAAGTTACTGGACATGAGGACCTGGAATCCTACATGGGTACTGAAGACAAGCTAGCAATGGTGTATGGGAAGACCCTCTGGAAATACTTCGTCACATTCTCAATCTGCCGGTACTCCATCTTGGTGAGCACCAATCCAGTGGCCACTGGTGGCAAAAAGATGAGATTGTGACATGTGGGTAAAGTGTACTACTTCTGCAGAAGATAATAAAATCTAAGTACTTAGCCGTGTCCCCGGTTATGGACAATACTGAGCAACTAAAGTTTGAAGCTATGGGAAATCTCGACATTCCAATTTCTAAAAGAAAACTTTCTAAGTGATAACAAATACTTGATGCACTTGGGGGTACCAAGGAGATCAAGAATTTTTGATTAAAACTTGATGCACTTGGGGTTACCAAGGAGCTCAAGAGATTTTGATAAAACTTGATGCACTTGGGGGTACCAAGGAGCTCAAGAGAATTTTGACAAGGACTTGAATACCTGGGGATACCAAGGAGTTCAAGGGTTTTTGATAAAGAGGTTTGACAAAAGATCAAAACCATTTTGAAAAGATAGGATAAATTATTGCTTTCTGCAAAGAAGCCTAAAACCCTACCTAGCCAAATATGCATATAGTGATAGGATCCACTTATATTCATCATAGTAGTGAAACTTGCCAATACAATTCAATTGTATTGACCCTTGTGGCTGTAACTTGTAATGTTGCAGGTTTGATTGATTTTAGTGAAGATTGATTGATTAGGATTACAAAGTCTACAACCAACATGCCTGCCTGTGGCACTTTGAAGATGAAGGACCCCATGCTTATAGTTATTCCGCTGCAATGTAATGTAATAACCAAATGATCTATGTAAGATGAAAAAAAATATGTTATTCCTGGTTATAAAGATATATATGACCTTTGTTTCTTGATATTACATCTTAACTGTGGATGCTAGCTATTGATCCAGGGACTAGCATTGTAAACACAGGGGACTCTACCTTATTTAAAGGTTGGGACCCTGATAGATGGTATTAGAGCATTGTGTTGCCTGTAGGATTTGTAAACCCTAGGATTGGACAAAAACCCTTAGAAAAATAGGAGTTGTACTAACTATTTCCTCAACCACTTTGATTTTGATTCTACATCTCATCTATCTTCAACTTAGTGTAAAAACCTACCCATGGCCAAAGACTACACCATGTGCAAAGGACATCTTCAACTCTAATGACTTCAACTTTTTCAACTCTAATGTCTTCAACTTCTTCAACTCTAATGACTTCAACATCTTCAACATGTTCACCAAGGACTTCCAACTTGGATGACACTAAAGGACTACAAGTAAGACAAGGAAATCTTACTCAATATTTAGAGACTGAGGAAATGCAAAATTAGAAGGAGAACACTTCACTTGAAGTATTGAAACCAAGAGTTTTTCTCAAGGAAACCATGATCTCATACAAGAAGAATCATGAAGGAGGGAAAGATCACAAGTGAGCCATATAGATGGACCACCAAAATTTAGATAAGTCAAACACACCTAGGTGGTGTAACAAAAATATTTTATTGCCTAAGTATGTGCTTGAACTTTGTTGTTTGAGTGAAATGTTTGGCTTGTGATTGCATGCACATAGTTTGTGTGAATTGTAATGTGTGTGATTAGAAATATTTCCTTAGAAATATCTTTCCTATTCTAATCTTCATTCAACCCAAACATATGAATACTCCAAGAGACTCCAGCATCAAGGTTGATGACACCAACACCAACCAACAGGACAGCATGAAAGAGCTCATAGCAACCCCAAACCAGTTGAACCAAGTGACAGCTCAATTCATAGCCAACACCAGTGGAGAAGATCCAACCCTGCAAGGATTTTTGGAAACTCAAGGCCAACTGATACTCAAAGTGACTGATCAAATGATCAAAATGGAAGAAAGCTATTCCAAAAGAGTTAGTGACAATAAGGATGACAGAAATGTTATTCTAGATGGAGCCCCAGCTTGTATTATTTGTGGAGACAAGGATCATACTTCCAAGGAGCATGGAGATCAATGCCCCAACTGTGAAGAAAAGCATCCTGTTGGACAATGTCCCACCTCTCAAGCTACTTGATACCTATGTGAAGGAAACAATCATGTTCCTATCCAATGCCCCATCTATTCCATTGTGGGACAAAGGAAACAAGGTGGAGTACAACAAATGATTGCAAACCATCAAGAAGGATCCATGTCTACCAAGAAGGTTGATGACAAAGGAAAAGGTCCACTTATACCTCCAAGCAAAACAACCCAATTTAAGGGATCAAATAAGAGGAATGTGAATTTTCTAAGGAGCAATAAAAGGTCCAAGAAACATGTAGACATTCCTACCTACCAGATAACATATGAACAACATGAACTAGACGCACTCCTAGCTTTGGAGAAACCCAAAAAGCAAAAGAAGGACAAAAGCCATGTGCAATGTCATAAGTGTAAAGAAATGGGACACTATTCCAGTGAGTGCCCAGAGAACCAGAAGAATAAGGAGATTGGCCAAGTGGTGTGCAACAACTGCAAGGAGCTAGGCCACTATGTAGCAACTTGTCCACAAGAGACTCGTCAAGAACTCAAAGATATCCACTGTTTCAATTGCAAGAACCCAGGACATTATGCAAGCAACTGTCCAGAAAAGATGAAGAACAAGTTGAACAAGCCTATGGAGAAACTCAACCTTGGCCCATGAGTCAAGCATGGAAACCAAGGAACAGTGCAAAAGATTGCCCAGAGAAGTTTCCCCAGGATCCCAAGAAGGCCAATATGTAATTTTGTTTGAAATTTTATTTTAAAGGGTGGTAGTACCCTAGATGTTTCGAGCCTACTTGTAACCCTAGCCTTCCCAAATCTCGGGACGAGATTTATTTTAAGGGTGGTAGCCTGTCACATCCCAAGATTTTCCAAATCTTGTAATGTGAAAGATAAATGAATAAAATAAAACTTTGTTGAATTTTAGGGTGAGAAGAAACTTTTTGTTTCCAATTGGGAACTTTCCAAACCTATTTGGATCAAATAAAATCCTAAAGGAATTTAAAAAGATATTTAAACAATAAAACTTAAAAATATTTAAATTACTATTTTTGGGTCTTTAATAAAAGATTTGGTTTCCAAAAGAAAAGATAGATTTATAAATAAGGATTATTTTATAAGCCAAATTAAAACTTGGCCAAGCCTTTGAAAATAAAATATTTCTATTTGATAAAAATAGTAAAGGTTTATCTAAAATAAATTAATAAGGATTTAATATCCAAGTTTTATAAATAAAGGTATTACTATTTTAATTAACCATCAAAACTTATTTAATTCAAATAAGTTTTCCAAATATTTTATATTCTCAAATAAAACCTACTGATTTGGTTTTGTTATTGTTTTAGATTTCAAAATGGAGTTTTGAATAAATCAAAATCTATTTGATTTAATGACAATGGTCTATTTATTTAATTAAAAAAATGGACCCTAAAATAAAAATATTATTTTGATCTTTGGACTTTGGGTTATGTTGTTAAACAGAACCAAATTCAATTACAATGTTTGGTGAATGTTTGATTTGTGGTTTGAATTTCAAAACAGAAAACAGAATTGGAAAAAGAAAAAACATTCAGGAAGAAAAAAATAGAAACAGGCAGCAGCCCAACATGCCCAACAGCAAGCCCACTCCCACTCTCTCTCGTGAAACGTTTTCTTACTCCGCAACCCACCCACTCTGCGACTGACTGGTGGCCCCTCCTCCCCTCTCTCTTCCTCACTGACGCCCGGACCCCACACAGCCAGCTCGTTCTCTTCTTCCTCGCGCAGACGACGTCGGCCGTTTCCTGCCGTTGATGCCGCGGTTAAATTCACCTTAACGCCTTCGCCATTACTCGCTGCGACCACGCACGTTAAAGCGCCCACT
Source organism: Avena longiglumis (assembly GCA_030063025.1). NCBI lineage: Eukaryota > Viridiplantae > Streptophyta > Magnoliopsida > Poales > Poaceae > Avena > Avena longiglumis. The sequence continues at coordinate 118,651,980 of CP125976.1, forward strand.
CCTCCTCTCCATTTCCCCTCACGCGCCTCCCTCTCTCTGCCCCTAGGTTGTCTCAATTCGAGCTCGCAACTTCACCACTCCGACCACCGTCTCCGACCGATTCCGGCCGAGCCTCGCCACCACTTGCCTCCCCAAGCACACGGGAACATTCCCCACTCCCAGACGCTTCTCCCTGTACCTTCCATTCAACCGCGGGCGCCCCAGAAAGCCGTCTTCGACAAAGCTCTGAGCGTCGCCGCATCTGCAACTTCTCCGGCGAAGTCCCCTGGTAAACATAGACCGCCCCACACCGTCTCGTTCACGCTCCCACACTCGCCTCACTCTCCTGCACCTAACCATGCCCTATATTTGACTTCTCGTGATCGACAGCGTCGCCTCCGACCACGACCAGGGCCGCCTGACGCCGTCCTTGACTCCGGTGAGGAATTCCGACGGACCCTGAGCGCCCCTTCCCAAGCCGACCGTACCTTGAGCATCACCACATCCCTGTGATCTCGATAAGCATGTTCCCATCCTCCCTTGATTCCTGTAGCCGCCGTAGCGCCACCGCCTGACCGTGCGCCGCCGCTAGCCACCGCCGGCGCCGCTCGCGTTTGGTCAAGCAAACCAGCACCGGTAGATTTCCATCTGGCGGCCACGATAGATTCATTTAACGAAAGGGTACGGACTAGTCTGAGCCACGCGATCTGTTTAAATCCAACGGCTGCAGTTGCGCGATCCGTGCGAACCGGTACCGGCCAGTCATATCACGCCGCGTGTCACCAGTTTGTTTAAAACAGAAATTTGAAAGCAGAATTGTTTGCAGATTTGAAAACCCTATAACTGTTGATCCACACGTCCAAAAATTACAAACTTTATATCGTTGGAATCAGTAGAACAAGCCCTAGTCAACCATGCTATTTGTGTAGTAAATAGTATCTGTTAGATTGTTTGTTTTTGCAGAATCATTTGTATGCTTGTTTAGATTAGAAAAATTATTCAAAAATGTTTTTGAGGTTGAAACCTTGGCAAATTAGTTGGTGGTGAATCTACTGACCCTAGGAACCAACCCATGGTTTTGAAAATAGATTTGGTGAAGTTTAGGATGGATTAATTGATTTAGCCATTTCTAGCCAAATAAAAATAATGGTTTTGTTATGAAATTGTTTTGGAGTAAAAACTTTGGGAAAATAATTTGGATCAAACCTACTGACCCTAAACACCAAGTTTTGAGAAACAACAACTTATTTGGTGAACAACATAAAGTCGTTGCTTTGATAAAAATATTTTCCACCACATAAAACAATGAAAGGATTTAAAATTGGTTTAAGGACAAAACCCTTTTTGCAAATGACTTTGGCACTTTGGAAAATGACCACTTTGAACCTTACAAAGTTTAGAGCCTAGTGGAAACCAGTTTTGCAAATAAAACTATCTCTTGCATGCTTACATGCATGACTTAGATTCCATTGTTTTATGTGTGTGAATTGTTTGATTGATTATTGGTTTAGAATGCTAGTTGATATTGTGTTTGCTTGATTGATTGTAGTGAAGTTAGAAAAGTGTGAGACTAGCAAGATCAAGGAGTGAACCAACATTCCCTACCAAAAGAAAGGCAAGTGGCACTATCATCTAAAGTCCTACTATTTTCATTATACTTAGTGGATTTTGAAACATGCATGAAAAGAATTTCTATACTTATGCTATGCTAAATCCTAATAGGATTCCCTATATATACCTTAGTGAAAATATTGTAGTTGTTATATGCTTAGCCATGCTATATTTTGAAAAGAGATACATGTTGATATTTTATGAAGTTGAGAAAAGGACTTGTGTTTTTATATAATAAAACAAGGACTCAATGAACCACCTGGGTGGACAAGGACTTTGAGTTTTGGAGAAGGTGGCAACAAAAGGAACCATGTCTATGGCAATCTCTTTGTGTTGTGCTCCAAGAGGAAACCACCCAGGAAACTTAGAGATTGAACATGTTTCTCCAATTGTGGCTTTCGTGTGCAACCACATGCTATTTATGGCTCTGGCTTAGTCAACTACATTGGGAAGACCCATGCATTGTCTTCAAGTTACTGGACATGAGGACCTGGAATCCTACATGGGTACTGAAGACAAGCTAGCAATGGTGTATGGGAGGACCCTCTGGAAAGACTTCGTCACATTCTCAATCTGCCGGTACTCCATCTTGGTGAGCACCAATCCAGTGGCCACTGGTGGCAAAAAGATGAGATTGTGACATGTGGGTAAAGTGTACTACTTCTGTAGAAGATAATAAAATCTAAGTACTTAGCCGTGTCCCCGGTTATGGACAATACTGAGCAACTAAAGTTTGAAGCTATGGGAAATCTCGACATTCCAATTTCTAAAAGAAAACTTTCTAAGTGATAACAAAGACTTGATGCACTTGGGGGTACCAAGGAGCTCAAGAATTTTTGATGAAAACTTGATGCACTTGGGGTTACCAAGGAGCTCAAGAGATTTTGATAAAACTTGATGCACTTGGGGGTACCAAGGAGCTCAAGAGAATTTTGACAAGGACTTGAATACTTGGGGATACCAAGGAGTTCAAGGGTTTTTGATAAAGAGGTTTGACAAAAGATCAAAACCATTTTGAAAAGATAGGATAAATTATTGCTTTCTGCAAAGAAGCCTAAAACCCTACCTAGCCAAATATGCATATAATGATAGGATCCACTTATATTCATCATAGTAGTGAAACTTGCCAATACAATTCAATTGTATTGACCCTTGTGGCTGTAACTTGTAATGTTGCAGGTTTGATTGATTTTAGTGAAGATTGATTGATTAGGATTACAAAGTCTACAACCAACATGCCTGTCTGTGGCACTTTGAAGATGAAGGACCCCATGCTTATAGTTATTCCGCTGCAATGTAATGTAATAGCCAAATGAGCTATGTAAGATGAAAAAAAATTATGTTATTCCTGGTTATAAAGCTATATATGACCTTTGTTTCTTGATATTACATCTTAACTGTGGATGCTAGCTATTGATCCAGGGACTAGCATTGTAAACACAGGGGACTCTACCTTATTTAAAGGTTGGGACCCTGATAAGTTCATCTTGTTCTTCGTGCACGGCAAGACCGTGCACTCCCTCCCCGGTTACCACAAGCGTCCATTTGGCCCCCAACTTAAGCCTACCTATGACATCTGCCGTGACAGCACCACGACAATCACCAACTAGCCTCACAACAATTGAAAACAGGTAGTACTTCCTCCGTCTTAAAATAGATCTCTCAAATTTTTAAAAATTTGAATGAATTTATATACTAAATAGTGTCTAAATTTATTTAAATTTTATAAATCTAAGACATCTATTTTGAGACAGAGAGAATACTAGCTACTAGGTCGGGCATGAGTGCGGTTGCCACACCGTCCTAATGGTAAGTACAGTAGATTATTAGCAATAGAAGAAAATATCTTAAACTACATTTTCATCCAGATTTGTTAAACATTTGTCTTACCTAATAAATGCACCTACTCTAGGGATACAAATAGTGCTAATACAAGGGATTCTACTCTACTTGGAATGTACCTACTCTAGGGATACAAACAGAGCAGAAAGTTTTCTTCCTTTTTATGGATAAACAGAAATGGAATGAAAAAACAGAAACGGAAAAGAAATTTTGTAAAACAAAAATGGATTTTTTGGCAGAAATAGAATAGCGTTTTCCGGTGGAACATACACGGAACAAAATTTTCGTTTCTGGTTAACATGAAATTTTCTAATGTGCATGGCCAAATCCACCGGCCTGTTACATGATCTTGTTAGGCTAAATTTTCAAAGCGGCTCATCCCAAGACATGCAATCACATAGTCACTTCATGCATTTAAGGAGCCTTCTTCCATGATTTGACATTTCCCTTATTTCGGATTTTTTTGCATGATTTAAAGGTTCTTTTGGTTCTGGATAACATTTGCGTAGCTCCCAACAATATCTTCTTCCGCTTTTGTCTCTAGGATTTTTGTATTGATTTTCGCTTCTGAAAAAAATATAAAAATAAATATGTCAAAACTCAGTTTCGTCCGTTTCTGATCTAGTTTCATCCCTACCTAGCACCACCATCCAAGCATTTGCATCCAGACTCACAAACCCTGGTACTGGTACTACTTTATCCATTCAGATCACTTACTAGAAGGTACCAAGTCATAAGGGTTGAAAGGTAATTTAGCATGCCATCATGCAATGTATTTTTCTGATAAAGTGTGATTTATTACTTAAAGAGTTTTAAACATTACACCCGGCCTCTCCGTAACTAGGATACACATAGTTTCTAACCGTTCAATTTATAATCTAGAGGTTTCTATACTTACCAATAAAACACCGGAACCATTACTATGGTATCTGATCAACTCCACGCTTTAGAGACCACAATCATGACACTTAAGTATACTAAAATATATAGGCAAACAAACATACATAGACATAAATACAAATGTGTGCACTATATAATTTATGCAACTATGAATGTGAGTTCATTGAGAGGTCTTATTACAACATACAATTTAAAATTAAACAAACAAACTTTGAAGTGTTATACATTGTTACGTGGTTAACTATTGCATTGAAGTAATAGAGAAATAACTCATTAAGATTATAATATGATAAAAATGAGCTTAACATAAGCATATATTATGTATAAATTATAAATATTTTAATTTGCATGTGTTAATAATTATAAATGTTTAGTATAAAGTAAAGTTTGTCCAAAACAAACATGCAACAACTCGGATTGATGTGTCGGAATCAAAACCAGAGAAATTTTTGGCCCAAAATATTTAACGAGAAAACCTCGGTCGCAAAGGGATGCAACCTCTAGTGTGCGGAGATCGTTTCGAAAGCTTCGTAGTAGTATGTTACTGATATCAGTTGTGAGTCTTGTATGTTGTATAGACATTAAGTGAGTGGGTTAAAGTACATTGAGTTGCTGCTTGATGGTAAAAGCATTAGTGGTGGATTGTGTTTGCTCTTCATGTTCTCGATGGTCGTGCCCTAGTGGTTGTTTATCTAGCAGAGATGCAATCGGTGGATCCCTCAGTTTATGTACTTATCGAACATGTGTTTCAGTCACGGGTTAGCTCAGACTAACCTATTAGCGGTATGTGTATGTGTCAACCCTTTGTCAATCTGCATAAAACGAACAGTGATCCAAATTTTACTTGTTTCTATATTTATGGCATGATAGCATATCAAATCAATCGTCCCTATCAAATCGGTAGAATTAGAACAAAATGAAAGAGTATATAAATAGTAATGTACACGCTGCATTTAACCAATGAAGAATGGTTTTGTATTTGTTGAGGATATATGGGGTTGGCCCGTAAGCTTACATTATATGGGCTTATACCCTATCATATCAGCGAGGAGGCCGATAGCTCTAGTGTTTTTTTAGGATATTTTGATTGATTGGTTTGACTCGGGGTATTGGTGGGTTTTTCCTCTTCCCTAAAAAAATAATTATTAGAAATAGAGAAACTTCATATTTTTTTATAGAGCTTTCAAGATTAAGCATTTTTTGAAGGATATGTGCCCTATGTTTCGACGAGAGAAGAACATGATAACAAGTTTCTAATTACAAATATTTAATTCCGTCATCAACAGAGCAAAAGACTACGCGTGGCATGAGCGCCCCGAGGAGCTCCAAGGGGGACGTGGTCTTGCGTGATTATTGGAGCATCTCCACTCGGCTTCCTAGGACGCCGACCTCAGGGAGAATTTTAGGTCCGGCCACCGAAAATTGGCCCAGTCGCGTTCCCACGACCCCGGTTTCGTCTGGATTCGGTACAACTTTGGTCCGGAATTCACATGCCATTTCCAGCATCCCGGGAACGCCCTGGAAACGTTGGACGAAGCGAAAATGGGAGTGGGTCAGCTCTGTCAACGACTGAAGGCCGAACTCCCACCCTTTTCTTCTCCCCCTCTCGCCTTTCTTCCCCATTCCCCCCGACTCTCGCCAGTTCGCCAAGCTCACGCCCGCCATGCCGCCCAAGAGTTTCATCAAACCTAGATCCAACCTCGGTGAAACGGGGGGCGAGGAAATCAAGAGCGCCGATGACGAGGCTGGACGGCGTGACCAACACCGAGTGGCTGAACATTATGCAGAAGAGGATGTTTGAGTCAGGCATCCGCAAGGAGAGGAAGGACAGGGCGAAGCTCAGGCAACTCGCCGAGGCAGAGCAGCTTGTCGAGGCGCAGGAGCAGGTGATGAGGGGAAAACGGGCGGCAGCGTCCTGCGCGTCTATGGCGTGCCCGAGGCCAGCCATTCCCTGCGTTCACGAAGATCGAGAACTGTTAGAAATGGACAGACAAACGCAAGACCCTCGCCAAGACCAAGGACGACGTGTACAACCCGGAGGCTCCTCCCCCTACTGCCGGTGAAGGAAGGCCGGAGATGGGCCAGAAGAAGGCGAAGATGATCAAAGCCACATGACCTCCTGTTGAGCGCCTCCAGGCTTACATCGAGAAGTGCATCGCCGACACGAAGGCACATGCCAAGAAGAGGGCGAAGAAGACCGACGAGAGGTGGGTGTAGCTGCACCAGAACCAAGGCCAAAAGATCGACCTCCTCAAGGACAACTATGCTGCCAAGAAGAGGAACACGGATCTCCAGTTCCTCATAGGCGGCGAGGACACGTTGACGATGAGTTCTCCGGTCAAGACCTGGTACATGGTGCGCTGCATGTTGTCTACGCACTTCTATTATTGTATACAGTTATTGGGCCTCCAAGTGCAGAGGTTTGTAGAACAACAGCAAGTTCCCTTAAGTGGATTACCCAAGGTTTATCGAACTCAGGGAGGAAGTGGTCAAAGGTATCCCTCTCAAGCAACCCTGCAATCAAGATACAGGAAGTCTCTTGTGTCCTCAACATACCCAATACACTTGCCAGGTGTATAGGTGCACTAGTTTGGCAAAGAGATAGTGAAATACAAGTGGTATGGATGATTATAAGACAACGATGCCAGAAAAGAGCTTGATGGGGTGGAAGAGACTGTAAGCAAGCAAACATGTAACAGATCTAATTGCATACGGTGTTTCAATGTTTAGAAACAAGGCCTAAGGATCATACTTTCACTAGTGAACACTCTCAATAAATATATTCTCTTCATGATACTACCCTGAACTACTCTCCGATTGAACACTCTAATCCATGGTAGGGCTATAACAACACACCTCAAAGTTCGGATTCCCCATTTAGATAACCCCACACTATCACCTTGAACGCTAGATGGTTCCAACAAACACCACAATTTCATAGAGACATCCAACTCCAAATATACTCATGATAAGGATTTATGAACTCTAGCCTAAGTGCCACCACGGCGTGCACGCGTCACTTTCACACACGTGGGGAGAGCAGAGATCTATTGAAGCACTTGAGTATTTATGTAGACTCTAGCCTAAGTGCCACCACGATATGCACGCTGTCACTTTCATACATGTGGGGAGAGCCAGAGATCTATTAAAACACTTGAGTAACATAGTAGATCTAATTGATTACAAAGCTCATGATCCCAATATGATCATGCATAGAGAGAGAGAGATGGACACATAGCTACCAGTAGATCTCTTAGACTCGAGAAAGAACTACTCCCTCCTCATCATGGTGATCAGCAACGGTGATGAAGATGGTGATGAAGATCAAAGGAGATGGCTCTGGGGGCACTTCCCCGTCCCAGGTGTCTTGGAGCGAAACTTTGTCCTCGAATCTCCCCTTGATTGGCGGCCACGGAGGTTTTCGTGGATTTTTTTGGGATGATTTAGGGTTTCTGAGTTGGGAGATTCTTATAGGCGAATAGGGCAGGGTCGGTGGAGGCCCAGGGGGCCCACACCCCCTGGTGGCGTGCCTAGGGTGGGCCCGTGCCACCCTAGGGTGTGGCCACCCTGGTTCCCTACTCCGTTTATGCTTCGATTTTCCGTATCTCTCCAGGAAAAATAGTAACTTTGGCTTTTGTCTAGTCCAATTCCGAGAATATTCATGTTTTAGCTTTTCTTAAACTAAAAACAACAAAAAACAGGCAAATGGCACTGTGGCATCTTGTTAATAGGTTAGTTCCAGAAAGTGTATAAAAATACCTCAAAGTATAGACAAAACATAGAAAAGTTGATACTAAACAAGCATGGAATATTAAAAATTATAGATACGTTTACAACGTATAACTGCAATGCCATCCTCCAGGAGGACAACGCCGAGATTATATCAGCTCCTGCGCCGAACGCCACTGCTACACCGAGCTCTGCTTCCACCTCCTCCAACCAGTCGACATCCGCCGGCGAGACGCCTAACCCCGCCGCATCGTCCACGCCGGAGGAGTCCATCCCCGTCGACGACTGATCGCCAAGCTTTTTATCTAGTTCTGTAATAATCTGTCGCCGAACTTGTTGGGTGATAGCTGTGAGATTCGATAAATTTTTTATGGTTTCTATCGATGGTTTTCATTTGGATTTGATGGTTTTCTAGATTTACCTAGCGCTAATACTTCGGTAGCGAAGAAAACTTGGTTTTTAATGTGTGTTTCAGGTTCTGAACATCAAAGAGGGATTTAACAGCAAAAACACAATATTCTGACAAAAACAAGAAAGTCTTCTTTTGGAAGCAATCGAGAAGAGTTTACTAAAGCCTTAACGAGCAACTATATGGAGGGAATATTTTTCCGGCCGTATAGCTGCCATCTTCTTCGTCTTATTAAAAAGAACACACGAGCCGACATCCCATCCAGAAGAGAGAAACAAGAGATCCGAAGAAGAAGGGGAAGACATTCTTCATCTCGCTCCACGATCTTCGATCTCCTATCCACCACACCTCCATATCCATTACTTGTACTTCAGAGAGAGAGAGAGAGAGAGAGAGAGAGAGAGAGAGAGAGAGAGAGAGAGAGAGATCCACCTTGCAAGACTAGGGTTTGAGATTTTTCTTCTCATCTCGAATTGTGTTGGATTTATTTCTATTTATTATTGTGAATCTCCACGGTAATATCAAGAAGAACTCCCTTTATTTAATTATATCAATGATGTTTTCTTCTCTCATGTGTGAGTAAGTTCCTTTGGGTGTGGGAGATGTAGGGGATTGGTGAGATGTGATGTACCTATATAATTTCTATTAAGTTTGTGGTTGATTTTAATTACTATATTATATGTGCTTGACTATTTATGAATGCTTAATGCATGTTGTCCAATTAAGGGCCCAGACAACATGATACTTTGTTCTACATAGATAGAATCGTGATCGCTAGCAGACCGGCGATCCCCGAGTGACACGGAGATATCAATGGGAAACTAGTTTAACTCGAGGATCACGAGGAACCACCAAGTTTATTGCATTAGTCCGATCTAAGGAGCTTAATTGCTAAGCAGCCTGAAGGATGTTAATCGTCTAGTGATTGACCATGGTTGTGGTAAACAGGCTGGTATGATTATTGAAGTTGGGAAGAAATCTACCAAAAGGAGTTCTGGATAATTATGGGTTGCTCGCTTACACACATACTTATAAGGTTATAATTGTTACACTTATTACTCAGCCACCCAGCACATTCACTATCACCATGAACTAAATCTCCCCGCGTCTACTTTGTCATCTGCATAAAACATAAAACAAATCATTCTTTACTTTTATACTTTTTATTTCTAAAGTTTTACATTTTAATTTTGTTTAAATACCTTCCTTTAATCCAAAATCTATTCTTATTTCAACGATTGCAGTCAATTCACTCGAAGACCTATGATAATTTCGGGTGTGACAGAGACTTCACCAATAAACACTTACCTTTGGTCTTTCTGTGAGATCGACGTCTTAATTTTGAAGCTAGCTATAAATGATCTGTGCACTTGCAGTCATTATTGGGCGTACTTCTGTCGAACACGTTTGGCCGCCGGCGAAAACGATGAAATTCGAATATTCCAACTTTTTTTTGCTTTGTCTGGGAAGACGGTCTGGGAACGCGAGTGGAAAACTCAGCGTTCTCAAACAAAAAACTTGTGTCATCCGGCCATAGTTAGATCCGGATTTCGGTACGAGAATGCCCAACGAGCGAGTGGGGATGCTCTTAGATAAGGAGAGGGAGATGTCATGACGAAGTGGCGATGCCAGCATTGTATGGCATCCGTGCCGTCTTGAGCGTCCGTGCACGTTCGAACTCACCTTTTTCAATTCCAAGCAGCCGCGTTGGGGTATGCCTTCAATTAGTTGGGTATTTTGCTCACTCACGAGTCACGAGCGTGACGTCTGAGCCCCCATGCAGAAAGGAGTGAAATAATTGAATGCGCCGGCGCTAATCGTACGTGAAGGCCGGAGTTAAGCGCAGCAGCGACTAGACGCCGTGCTCCATGAGCGTGGTCGTGCAAGGAGACAGAAAGGCGCCTTGCCCGTGACTAGCTGGCATGTCGATGACATGATGGGTGTGCCGTGAGTGGGATGGTGACGAACCGAACCAATACAACACGCCGGAGGCATGAAACACGCGCTACTGTAGATGCAGACGATCCATCATCATTCATCGGTGGTACTCCCCAGATACAGTACGTACTCCGATCGGGCATCCTGTAATAGCCATATTCTCTACTAGTACCAGCAAAAAAATAACAAAGAAAGCGTAGCCGCAAAGCTAGGAATCTGGAGCGTCCTCCCCGTTTCCGTCGATCCGACGGGCTGGCGTGGCGTGTAGCTCGTGGCGCTTCTCGCGCCGGCACTGCATCCTCCACTACAACTTGCCAGGCAAAGCCAACACGAATCTTTCTTCAAGCTTCCGCCTGTGGTTTAATTTTCAGCCGATTTATTCGTAGTACTACTGTCGTTCAGATTTATTCGTCTGAGCGGCCAGCCACCAGACGTCGAGAGGAGAGAGCGCCGGTCGATCCGGTTCCGGTCCAACACGACAAGATCGGCGAGGACGGCCTGGAAAACGAAACGACCTTGCGCGAAAACTACGTTTCTCCGAACAGAACGGTGCCATCACCAACCAGCCTCACGACAAAAACTGGAAACGGTGTCACTATACATCAAAGAAGGTAGTAGCATAGAAAAAAAATCCAAGATTATGCGCCCATGTAAAAAATAATACTCCAACAACTTATATTTTCCTCCCTACATGTTTTATGGATTTTGTATTGAAATTTTAACAAATTGAAAAAAAATGAAGCGTTCTAATTTGCTCATTTTGACTATCCGCGCTACCGATTAAATTTGTGCCCGCTGCCAACGGATCTTTCCACATATTTAAAATTTGTGTTTCAAAATCGTTGTTGTATATATTTTGTAACACCTCTTAAGAACAAATCATCTTTCGTTGCAATATTTAATGGCCGCTTGCAACCATTAAACACTCCATACATTTGGGCGTCAAAAGAGGAGTGTGTTTGTGCATTTAACATCTATTTTGGCTTGTACTCCCTCCATCCCATACTATCTTGCGCATAATTTTGCGTGCAAGTCAAACTTTGCAAAGTTTGATCAAAATTATACAAAATAATGCATGTACATGGTCCATATATTGTGCCAAATTTCAGTAAAAAATTGTTTGGAAAAAACAAATTTCTGACAGTAAATAAGATTAGAAATATGTATGTTTTGTAAAAAAAATGTTTTTTTGTGTGTAGCAAAATACAATATATTTTAAAACCAGATTTCTATCGTACATCCTAGATGTATATATCTAGTTATATATTTATTTTCAAAAAATTGGAGACCTAAAAATACAAGTTTCAATTTAAAAAACAGGAGCACCGGTGCCCATGTGCGAAAGACAGTTTCCATTAGTATCCTCACTTGTTGGTATGAATTGTTCCATCTTTTCCTATATGAAAGATGGAATTCTTTTTCTCAAGGATCCATTCGATCCTCCCATTATTGCTCGTTGGTATCTTTACTATGAAATCTGCTTCATGTTCTTGGTAGCTTAGCATCTGATTGGTGCCACGTGATCCTTTGTACATCTTTCAATTGGTAACTTACATGAGGGTCTGAAACCTAATCTAAAGTTATGGTATTACTACTTGCTTATTTCTTCCTTTGTCCACATAGAATAAGCGTAGACTGTCTAAAATTAATACAATCAAAAATTCCACTGGTGTTACCTTTCTCCCAAACCCCAAAACCAAGCCAGCCATTATCAAGGTGTGCACATTAGAGTGACTGAAATATAACTATTTTTCTACCCTAGTTCGTGGTGTGCAACGTCTGAGATGTTTAGCTATTAGACATAACAAGTACATGAAATGCCCAAGCCGCCGACGGCCATATGCTACGTCGACGGCCTTTTATCGAGGTTGTCGACGTAGCGCCGGGAGTCAGGTGGGCCAACAAACGGGCCGTCGGCCCAAAATAGCCGTCGGCATAGACAAAAATAGTTGTCGGCATAGACGGGCTGTCGGTGTAGTAGATAGGTTGTGATGGCGATGCGACGCCATCAAGGCTACGCCGACGAAAAAGCCGTCGGCATAGCTATTTTCCCCTTTTTATCGTATTAATACTAGAGAAATCATAACTCAATCATTCTAATTCAGAAAAATACATACTCCCTTCGTTCCATTCTATAGTGCCTATAGTTTTTGGCACGAAAATTAAAAAATGCATGTGGAGAGAAAATTAAAATAGTTTCGGGTGGAATTTTTCGTGGCCAATTGACGTGATAAAATAGAGGAGTTTGCAGGAGATATGAAATGATATATAATTTATGTAAACTTCCTAAAAAAACTTGTTTAGATGAGTTGTGTAACTCAATATATCTTACATTTTGGATATTTTTTCTTAAAAAACTATAGGAACTATGAAAGGAAAAGAGGGAGTATAACATATCAAAAATCGCAGAAAAATAAAATCTACCTAACTAAACCCAAATATTACATATTTTTATTTAACAAAATATATAAACATTACATATACTTTTGTATAACACATTTTCTATTTTCCGAGTGCCAACAACGAGGCGTTTTGTGAACAACCACCAAAATGCTAATTCAAAATGCTACCACCCATTTTTTCAAAAATACTAGACCACCCTATATGTACAATGTCCCAATCGGGAGATCTCAAACCTTCCCGTCCACCCATGTTGAAAAAGACAAATATCTGCCGAAACGGTAGGAAGTGGGTCTGGTTTCAACTACACGTACATGATCTAATGCTCATGATTTTTTGAAAAAATCATTTTTAGACTCACAATATGATGTTTTTTCAGATATCTAGTGCAAGTTTTAGTGAGGCTCATCACATATCTTCATGCCCGCCGTTTTGACCATATTTTGAAACGGGCATAAGAAATTCGAAAACGGTCCGAACAATGTAAATCCTTCGTGTGGTGTCATATTATGTGACATAGTTGTAAGGAAAAATACCAAACTTGGTAAATTGATTATGTCTTAAAAAACTTTCACAAAATGACCTATCATGTTCGAGGATTCCTGGCTTTCCGGTCAAATGGTCAATGTTATAGCTAGAATCAGGGCATAGTTTGTGATATTGTGCACGCATGTGCATCATAGTATGGCAAACAATGTTCCAGGAGGAGGTTTTTATTTTTGTCGCATGGAAAAGTCATTTTTTATTTTTCGAGTGCCAAAAAATGGGATGTTTTGTGAAGCAAACACCAAAATACTTATCCAAAATGTTGCCACCCCATTTAAAAAAAGACTAGACCACTTTAAATGTACAATATCCCAACCGGAAGATCTCGAACCTTTCTATCCACCCCTGGTGAAAAATACAAATGTCTGCCGAATCGGTGGGAAATGTATCCGGTTTAAACTACAGGTACATGATCTAATGGTCATGATTTTTTGAAAAATCATTTTTAGACTCACAATATGATGTATCTCTATAGATCTAATGCAAGTTTTAGCGAGGCTCGTCACATATGTTCATGCCTACCGTTTTGACCATAGTTTAAAACGGGGAAATTTTAAAATGGGCATAAAAAATTCAAAAAAATTCAAATAACGTAAATCCTTCGGGTGTTGTTATATTATGTGACATAGTTATAAGGAAAAATACCAAACTTGGTAAATTTATTATGTCTCAAAAAACCTTCACAAATGCTATCATGTTCGAGGTTTCCTGACTTTCGGGTTAAATGACCAATATTATGGCTAGAATCAGATAGTTTGTGATACAGTGTCTATATTGTGTATTCATGTATATCATGGGATAGCGAACAATTTTGCGGGAGGAATTTTCCTTTTTGTCGTATGGAAAATCTATTTTCTATTTTCCGACTGCCAAAAACGGGGTGTTTTGTGATACAACCATCAAAATGCTCATTCAAAATGCTGCCACCCTATTTTTCAAACATACTAGACCATCTTAAATTGACAATGTTCCAGTCGAGAGATCTCAAACCTTTCTATCCAACCCTGGTGAAAAATACAAATGTTTGTTGAATCGACACGAAGTAGATCCGGTTTGAACTACAGGTACGTGATCCAATGCTTGTGATTTTTTGCAAAAATCATTTTAGCCTCACAGTATGATGTTTTGTCAAAGATCCAATGCAAGTTTAGCGAGGTTCATTCCCTAGGTAAGAATCTTTATGCCCGCCGTTTTGACCATTTCTAGACTCACAATATGATTTTTTGAAGATTTGAACACTATTAAATAAATTTTATTTAAAAATACTTGATGCATGATTAAAAATATGATAGGGATGTCATGTTTGGATTCTTCTCATTTTCTGATCGATTTAGACATATTATTTGTCGGATTCCAATTTACGGATTTAAAGATATGAATTATTCCATATTAAATTGAAAATGGCAAAAAAAAATATTGTCATTTGAATTCAAGATTATTATAACTTTTTCATTTTTGTTTACTTAAATAATTGTTTGAAATTTTAAAAATAAAGACGTGTGACATTATCGTCCAAGGGTTAATAAGATTGATATGGTAGTATTATCAACAAGGCCTGGTTTTTTATCGGAAGCTCATCTGGAAGAAACAGAGAAGTTAAGTGTGCTGGGTAGGAGTAGTGACTAGGCCGACGGCTAAGCCGTCGGCGTATCCAAACGGCTGTTAGCCATCGGGTGGGAGCTATGCCGACGGCTTTACTATGCTGACAACTAACTAGTCTAAGTCGACGCCGTGCTACGCCAACGGGGCAACAATGATGGTTGCAGTCGGCATGGAGCTACGCCGACGGCAATTTAGCCTATGCCGACAACTTCTGGCCGTCGGCGTAGTGACGCGTTTCTGTAGTGAATGTAAAATGTTTACATGGAGTTAAGTTCAAGCAAATGTTAGTGCATATCTCCCTCAAGATTGTGGATACAATACAACCTAAGTTCCGGATAGGGGCATTTATAAAGTTGGTTAGGTGGTTTCTATGCTTTCTTTTGATGTAGGATTCAGACTCCATGAAACATTTCTAGAACATTTCTTTTTTCTACATTCCCTCTTTCAACTTTATAAAATTTAATTTTCTCCTCGTTCATTTAGTAAAAGTTTTCCATGTGTCTCACCAAGTCTTTAGTTATCACATGAGCATAGTAACTTTTCTATCTTTTATAAGTTTATTTACTTTAGCAGATAGATTTAGTTTGACTATATCCTATGTTTAGAATTTAAAATTTTCTCTTTTTTGCTTCTAATATTTATTTTGATACAAATATTTTGTTAATTTATTTTGTCATTTCACCCTTTTTATCATTATTAAATGTTCCAAAACTTATTTTGACTTTGCTCGATTTTTGGGTTTTGCTCACACAAATAATCATGACTAGGTGTACGATCATTTGTATTAGTTTTCAATAATTTCTTACATTCTTTCATGTCAGTTAAAGTATTTGTTGATCACTTGAGATCGTTTTTCGTTTTGTTTCTCCATAAGTATATACGTGCTTGGTTATTTTTGTTTTGCTTTTCTCTAATAGTGTTGAAGTGTTTTCTCATGCACTTATGTTTTTGAATCCCTTATGTTACCCTTGATAACTCCAAAAGGTCTCAGCAGCATTGGGCCTCCGACTCCCATACATCGACATGGATCCGGGTAGGAAGTGCCTCACCTTGGGGATCACCATCTCTTCATGAACGGTCTCCATCTCAGCTAGGTCATACTCACCGCGTCCTCTAGACTACACAGTATGGCAACCACCGACATCCTCCATGACACTCCAATTGGTGGCTAAACTATTCGTTTGATGCGGTGAGTGAAGAGGAAGAGATAGAGTGGCAGCGAGCATGATGGATGGTTTATTGGGTTTGCATCATATTTTATAGCCAAGGGTGTCGTCGGGGGCGCCTTCTACTAGTTCTAGTGCTCCGCTTCCTCATGGGTGTGATGCGTGAGTCTCCCTATGGAAACGAGCGAACATGCGGGTTGTGCATGTGTGTTCCAGAGCATGGAAGGAAACAACGGAGGCATGTGCGTGTGCGCTAGCACATGGCGCTTCCCACTTCGAAATGGTATCATCGCTAACTCATCATACAACAATCAAAGACAAACGATGGCAGTATTGCTATGCATCAAAGGTCGTATGGAGAGTTCTAAGATAGTACGTGCAAATGTATGCCCAGCAGACCAACCCACTAAACTCGAGGATGCTCGTAGTATCCCGTCCAGACTCGGTGAGTTTATTCCTTCTTTCCTCGGCTCTTGATTCAGTTCATACTCTAGAGATTTCGATAATCATACTTAGCTAATAATACACTAGAACTACCACTAAGATATTTGTTTGACTCTATGTTTTAGAGATCCCGGTCATGATATTTAAGGATGTGCAAAAATATACACGAATCACACATACATACACACAAATGCATATATATATATATATATACTATACACTTTCTGCAACTATGAAGAACTAGTTCAAGGAGTAATTTATTACAACATGCAATTTAAAATTAGAACTAACAAATTTGAAGTGCTATACATTACAAGTTTACAATATTAGAATAAATAACACCATAATGAATGTTCCAAAACATCTTATTTAGTTTACTATGGCATCAAAGTAAAAAAAAAAATTCTAATGTACAATGAAGATTTAGTACAAATATAAAATTTTAGTATAAAATGAAAGAATAAACCAAGACTTGGACCAACTACATGCTTGTGCTGCTCCGGCATCTCCACGAAGACCTTGACGACCTCCTCCCCGCTGGCCTCCTCCTCCTCGGGCACCTTCGTGGCCGTCGTGCTTGACCTGGACAGGGACTCCACGCCGCTCTGGTTGCTCGCCGTCTCCCACATCGGCTCCATGGCAGATGCGTGCTCCATGCGAAGAGCCGCAGTACATATACACACATCCCAGCCGGACTGGCATGTGCGTCGCGCAACCGAAAACAATATTATCCCTTCACCTATTAGTTAGTTAGTGCTAATATGGATCCTAAAACATACACTTAACAATAGATAACAATACTTATTATAGCACTTGTCATTTTCACCATTTTTCTACCATTATAAAATGTTCCACAACTGATTTTGATTTTTTTGGTATGCCACAAATAATCATGAGTAGGTGTATGATAATCTGTATTAGTTTTCAATAATTTCTTGCATTCGTTCATTCCAGTTTAAGTATTTGTTGATCGCTTCATATAGTTTTTCGTTTTTTCTCCATCAGTATATAAGTGTTTGGTTATTTTTGGTTTTTTCTCTAATAGTGTTGAAGTGTTTTATCATGCACTACTCTCGATAACTACAAAAGGTCTCAACAACATCGGGCCTCCGACTCCCATACATCAACACGTATCTGGGTATAGGGGATGCCTCAATGTGGGGGTCACCATCTCTTCATGGAAAGTATCCATCTCCGCTAGGTCACACGCGTCGCGTCCTCCGGAGTGCACAGTATGGAAATCACCAACATCCTCCATGACACTCCAATTGGTGTCTGAACTATTCGTTTGATGCGGTGGGTGAAGAGGAAGAGATAGGGTGGCAGCGAGCACGATGGAAGGTTTCTTGGGTTGGCATCCTATTTTATAGACAAGTGTGTCGTCGGGGGCGCCTTCTACTAGTTCTAGTGCTCCGCTTCCTCATGGGTGTGATGCATGAGTCTCCCTATGGAAACGAGCGAACATGCGGGTTGTGCATGTGTGTTCCAGAGCATGGAAGGAAACAATGGAGGCA
Source organism: Avena longiglumis (assembly GCA_030063025.1). Lineage (NCBI taxonomy): Eukaryota > Viridiplantae > Streptophyta > Magnoliopsida > Poales > Poaceae > Avena > Avena longiglumis. The sequence goes on from CP125976.1 coordinate 118,670,060, forward strand.
TGTGCGTGTGCGCTAGCGCATGTCGCTTCCCACTTTGAAATGGTATCATCACTAACTCACCATACGACAATCGAAGACAAACGATGGCAATATTGCAAATGTATGTCCAGCAAACCAACCCATTGAACTCGAGGATGCTCGTAGTATTCCGTCCAGGCTCGGTGAGTTTATTCCTTCTTTCCCCTTGCTCTTGATTCAGTTCGTACTCTAAAGATTTCGATAATCATACTTAGCTAATAATACACTAGAACTACCACTAAGATATTTGTTCGACTCTATGTTTTAGAGATCTCGGTCATGATATTTAAGGATGTGCAAAATATACACGAATCATGCATACAAACACACAAATGTATATGTATATATGATGACCCACAAGTATAGGGGGTGTATCGTAGTAATTTTGATAAATAAGTGTCGATCCCAACGAGGAGCAGACGTGTTGACTAGTGGTAAAGAGCAGGAAATCTCTGTAAATACTTAGCAAACATATTTTTAGGGGTTTTCTGATAAAGCAAAGAGACAAAGTGCAAGCAATAAAGACAATGCACAACTGCAACAATGGCTCAATCCTTTCTTAGCAAAGGACAAGCCGGTGGAAATACTTACAAGGACCAAAAGTTCTCGAGGACACATGGCAATTCTGTCAAGTACTTTCGCTTCAAATAGCTGAGTACTCTTCTTTGGTGTTGTAAGTGTTGTATGGGTGAACCTATGCTACTGTACCGATCTTACTTGAACTAATACATACTTGTGATTAAACCCCCTGCAAGCATCCGCAACTACAGGAAATCAATTAAGATATAAACTTAACCACAGCCTTAAACTCTGAGATCCTACGCTCCCTTGTGTAAAGGTGTCCTAACGGGGGTTCAGGTTTCTGTCACTCTGGCAACCCCACAATTAGTAGCAAAATACACAATGCATTCTCCTAGGCCCATAAATGGTGAAGTATCATATAGTCGACGTTCACATGACACCACTAGAAAAATAGCACCATAACTTAAATACTAAACCATTGAATAATATCTCAACACAAATCCACTACTAACAACATGACTTCTCCCATGTCCTCAAGAACTAAACGAACTACTCACGAGACATAATATGGATCAAGATCAAAGATGATATGGTGATGGATAACAATCTGAACATAAACAATAATCCAATGGTTCCACTCACAAGCATCAACTACAATAGTAATCAATACCGGGAAAGTTTCCCCTAAGATCTATGCAAGTATTCAACACAATTGTTACAGCGGGATGAAATGGTGATGATAGTGTTGGTGGACACTAGTGGAAACCGCCCCATGTGTCCCGGTTGGTAAGGGCCTTTTGTCCCGGTTACCCAATCGGGACGGGGCAATCGGGACTAATGCTCCAACCTTTAGTCCCGGTTGCCCCACCAACTGGGACAAAAGGGCGTACACGTGACCACTGCTGAGTGCGAGGGGGAGGAGCAACCGTCAACACGAACCGGGACAAATAACCCTCTGTCGTGGCAGAGATTTGACACATTTCTCTGCCACGGTAGAGAATTCATTTTGGAAAGTCCCCGTCTACCGCGGCAGAGATTTGACACATTTCTCTGCCGCGGCAGAGAATTCATTTTGGCAACTTTTTTTGCCGCGACAGCATTTTGGCCACTTTTTGTGCCGCGGCAGAGAATTCATTTATGTTTTTTATTTTTTATTTAGTGTTTTGCACTTATCAATGAAGGAACCATTATATTACACAAGATCATCATGAAAATATAGATCCAAGTGTCGAACATATTACAATCGATACACGGAGTTCATGCACTACATACAAAATAAGCTTTCTGTACAATTCCTATTGTATATACACACCCGAATAGTATTCTCCTTTTGGGTTTAGGACTTCTGCATCCAAGAATCCCGCCAATTTCTCCTGAATTGCTTGTACGCGATCCTTTGACAGAAGACCGTCCGTAGACGTTCGATATGATTTTAAAAAGGAGTCAACCTATATGAATGAAACTAAACACAATTTGATGGTAATTAAAAACTATAGAAATTGTTTACGTACGTGGAGTTGCTCTAAATTTCTGCCCTTCTCACAGCACGTCTGACGGATGAACTCGCAAACATAGTATCCACATAAATTGTTCCCTGGTCCCTGCGTCAGGCACTTTACGAGAACAGAGTTCAATCAAAAAAATCAAGCATGATAATAACGGTATCAAAACTAGAATCAAAGAGATGCGTGGATATAGCTAGTGGTGCTTACATCTAGTGGTTGAAATGTAAGCTCCTGTTTCCAAACACCCCTAGCCTTGTTGGTGAACCTTTTTCAAGCACTGCCCGGCGAAGAAAACGAATAAAAGAAGTTATTAATTACTTGAGATCATAAAATTTACGAACGTTGCCGATATAGTGTCGTAATGATTAGAATTACCGCTGGAGAAGCATCTGCATGTCCTTCCACATCTCAAGGGGTTTATGTGTCGAGTCCATGAGTAGTACAAGCCCTTTGTCAAGTTAAATGATTAACAGAATATAGTGGAAGCTGCGCATGCATAACTAATCAATTATATACTTAACATCGAGTAAGCGGAATAGAAAGTATATACAAGACAATAACACTCACTCGAAGTTGTAAGGAAATAGTATTTCCCTTCTGGTTTCTTGAAACCTTAACACGTGTACGATATTATCCTCCGTATCCTGGGGAGTTGTTTTGAGATTAGGTTGATGAACCCAATATGGGTCAATGAACCCAATGTCATAGATTTGTCCTCTGCTGCAGTCGAGAATCTGCATTCTGCATATTATAGTATGATTATATACATGCAATAAACGAGGTGAGATAGCTAGAGACTAAATTAATTATAGAAATAGTACTTACAGACAATAGGCACTGATGATCGATTTGTCCAAGGCGTCTTGATTGAATATTTGAAATAGTTCAACAAATTCAATGGATATCATGTCATCTATTTATTTCCCATAATGCTTTTTTGTAACCCTCAGCATTATCCAGTTAGCCCCGACCTTTGTGGCATGCATGTACCAGTTATGCAATCTTCGCATTTTTGTTGGAAGATTATTTACCTCCTCAGGTTTGATGAGAGGTTTGTCATACTGGTATTTGTATGCTACTTCACACACGGGGAAGTACTATAACTGGGATAAGTACTGGGCAATACTCATACCTTGAGCAGCGGTAGCTTCTCCGTGTATTAACTACATACGGATCATCGCTCTTCCGCCGCATATTTGCTCGACCCCACATTGGTATGGGAAATCACCTTGAGAGGGGCGCAAGACTGTTTTGCTTGTTCTCCGAGCTGGGCAACAGATTTCCCGCTTGCATCAGTACTGCTCTTCGAGGCTTGGTGTGCTGCATGTGACTTGAGAATAGAACGCTCATAGTCTGATGATAGCTTTGGCTCGGGTTGATGAAGAGTCTTTAGCATTTTGAACACTCGGGCTTTTTCTTCTTTGGTGCCGGGGAACTCTGGCTCTTTCGGTCGCCTCAGCTTAGCGAAAAACGTTGTCGTTTCCGCATCAACGATAGTCGTAGTCTCCTCTTCAGTACAGTCATAAGCTCTCTTGGGAGGAACCTTTGGTACTTTTGGAAGAGGCTCTTGTTTACGTTTCGGCGATCGCTTACCACTACGCAGAGTAGCGGTGGTACGCTTACGCTTTTTATCCTGAGGCACTGGCGATGGCTGCCGCGGCGATGGCTGCACAGGAGATTGGTGAGGCGACGGAGACGGGTGAGGCGATGGATACGGGTGAGGCGACGAAGACGGCTGCCGCAGCGGCGACGACCTCGCTGGAGACGGGTGAGGCGGCGGCAAAGATGGCCTTGGCGTGTGATTTGGAAGCACGATACATTCCTTTGGCCATAGAATGGTGACGTTTGTTGCTTCTCCCAGTTCAGTCACATCCCCTTCACCTGCAGGGTAGTCAAGCTTCAAACCTTGAAAGGTGGGCATGATTTCATCCACCCCAACAACAGCGTAGCCCTATGGAACCGGACGATATTGGTAAGTTGGTGTGGGTACAATTGGTAAGGCATAGTCGACCGCCACCTTCATTGATATGTTCACAACTTTGACATGTAGCTCGCAGTGTGTCATTTGTGTGATATCATCCACTGGGTAGCCAATTGGAGCCATCGTCGGTGCACCATCATCATCGTCATTGTCATCACCCGGGACCTCGGTGGAAGCCACACTGCTTTTTCGATAATTCCCCTAGCGAGCTCCCTCTCACGCCGATCCCCGAAGAAGGCTTCCCAAGTCGGGAAATAGTCGGGATGCCAGTTGGGATTCCTCCGTTGCTCCGGTGTGAGATCGAAGTAGTAGTGGTTCGTGATGGCCATCCGGCGCGCCACACCTAGAGGGACAGGAGGAACCGGCACACCTCCGGCCAACATCCGACGGGGCAGAGTCTTGGCAGGCGAGTAGTTCGGCGCAAAGCGCCTCCGCCTCCCTGGGGGTTAGTCGTATGGTGGAAGCCATGGGAAATAGTGATGAGGTTGCATATATGAGTCTAGATATGTGCAATGACAATGGAGGCCAATCCTACATATATGTACTGAGAAATGGCGGGAAGAAAATTGTGGGAAGAAATGGCGGGAAGAGAAATAGCGGGAAGAGAAATAGCGGGAAAAAAACTACGGGAAGAAATCACGGGAAGAAACTTGGGTTTAGGATTTAGGGTTTTGTGAAGGTTTTTTCGAGACATGATCAATATACCAAGTCTGGTATTTGAGAAAAATGGTACGGTAGCATTCCGAAACACCATTTTGGTGGTTACTTCACAAAACGACCCGTTTTTTGCGCTCGGAAAATGGAAAATGGCTTTTCCGTGCGAAGAAAAGAAAAACTTCCTCATGCAACATTGTTCTCCATACCAATGTCCACATGCATGCATAATATGGGCACAACATCACAAACTATGCCGTGATTCAGCACATAACATCGGTCATTTGGACCGAAAACCATGAAACCTCGAACATGATAGATCATTTTGTGAAAGTTTTTTCAAGACATATTCAATATACCAAGTCTGGTATTTTTCCTTGCAAATATGTCACATAATATGACATCACGTGAAGGATTTACATTGTTCAGATTTTTTTTGAATTTCTTATGCCCGTTTTGAATTTTTTGAATTTCTAACTATGGTCAAACTGGCGTGCATGAAGATAGGGGACGAGCATCATTAGAACTTGCATTGGATATCTGAAGAAACCACATATTGCGAGTCTAAATATGATTTTTTTCAAAAAATCACGGGCGTTAGATCATGTACCTATGGTACAAACCGGACCCACTTCCTACCGATTCGGCAGACATTTGTCCTTTTTACCAGGGATGGACGAAAAGGTTTGAGATGTCCCGGTTGGGAGATAGTCCATGTAAGGTGGTCTAGTATTTTAGAAAAATGGGACGGTAGCATTCTGAAATAGCATTTTGGTGGTTACTTCATAAAACGACCCTTTTTTGCGCTCGGAAAATGGAAAATGGCTTTTCCGTGCGATGAAAAGGAAAACTTCCTCCTGCAACATTGTTCTCCATACCAATGTCCACATGCATACATAATATGGGCACAACATCACAAACTATGACGTGATTCAACATATAACATCGGTCATTTGGACCGAAAGCCATGAAACCTCGAACATGATATGTCATTTTGTGAAGGTTTTTTCGAGACATGATCAATATACCAAGTCTGGTATTTTTCCTTGCAACTATGTCACATAATATGACACCACGCAAAGGATTTACATTGTTCGGATTTTTTTGAATTTCTTATGCCCGTTTTGAATTTCTAACTATGGTCGAACCGGCGTGCATGAAGATAGGGGACAAGCATCATTAGAACTTGCATTCGATCTCTGAAGAAACCACATATTTTGAGTCTAAAAATGATTTTTTCAAAAAATCATGGGCGTTAGATCATGTACCTGTAGTACAAACCGGACCCACTTCCTACCGATTCGGCAGACATTTGTCCTTTTTACCCGGGATGGACGAAACGGTTTAAGATGTCCCAGTTGGGAGATAGTCCATGTAAGGTGGTCTAGTATTTTAGAAAAATGGGACGGTAGCATTCTGAAACAACATTTTGGTGGTTACTTCACAAAACGACCCGTTTTTTGCGCTCGGAAAATAGAAAATGGCTTGATCATTTGGACCGAAAGCCATGAAACCTCGAACATGATAGGTTCATATTTAGTCGGTTGGAGGGATTTCGGCAGGTTGGGCCAGGCAGCACTACTAATAGGGGTGAGTGTCAACATTATGTCGTGCGGCTTGTACCTTGTCCCGGATGGTGTCACCAACCGGGACTAAAGATGTAGTCCCGGTTGGAGACACCAACCGGGACAAAACACGAGTCAACACTAATAATAGGTGTGAGTGTCGACATTATGTCGTAAGTGTCGACACTATGCCGAGCTGCTTGTACTATAAATAGGCATCCTTGTGAGTCCAGTGCTCTAGCCAGATTGAGGCATCTCTAATATGGTTTTCGAGAGCCGGGACACCACTAAGACCATTTGAGAGGCCGCGGATCCCGATCCTCCCAAGATCTCCAAGAAACTGGTCATAGAGGCACTCCCTAATATGTGAAATTAGTTAGCTCTCAGGTGTATTGATCTAGTTAAAGAAGTTACAAGCTGCAAGATGGTGTGCGAGCGAGGACACCACTACGACCAGTTAGGAGATGCCGGGATCCGTCCTCCCAAGATCTCCAAGAAACTGGTCATAGAGGCACTCCCTAATATGTGAAATTAGTTAGTTTCCAGATGTATTGATCTAGTTAGAGAAGTTACAAGCTGGAAGATGGTGTGCGAGAGCAGGGACACCACTACGCCCAGTTTCAGGGAGATGCCGCCGTATCCCTGAAGGGTTTCGCGGCATAGTAAATCAAAATTTTCTACGGATGCGAACAGAGGGAAAGCCAAGATCTAATCTAGGAGATGCAATCAACGAGAGGGATTGGATTAGATCTTCATACCCTTGAAGATTCAAGACAATGAACGCGTTAACGGAACGTGGGTGATGTAGTCGTACTCGCTTCTCCTTCTCGCGATCCGATCCGATCTAGCACCACAAGTGGCGGTGCCTCCGTGAGATGCACACGTGCAGCACCTCGACGTCTCCTCCTTCCTTGGACCAGCGAGTATGGTGGAGACATAGATTGGATCTACAACACGACGGTGTGGTGTATATGGTGGATAATTTCTGCTGTAGGGCTTCGCCTACAAACAGTCGGGAGGGAGAGAGGAAGGTAGCAAGGCAGCTAGGGCTTGGAGGAAGGTGTGTGTGTGGGGGGGGCGCACCCTCTATATATAGAGGGGGGGCGGCCAGCCCTTGCCCCTCCTCCAAGCCTATCTCTAGTTTAAACAATTTAAACTTTCCCTTATCTAGAAATCCTATCTCTAGTTTAAACAATTTAAACTCTCCCTTATCTAGAAATTCTATCCCGAGATTTAAACGAGTCAAATCTCCCTAGAATCGGCTGGGCCCTATGGGGCCTTGTGCCCCTGGCCCAATGCGGCCAGCACACTCCCTCATAGGCCCATGCCCCCGCCCGGAAGGTGGGGCCACGTTGGTCCCCTTCCGGAAGGTTCTAGAAGCTTCCGGTACAATACCGATTAATCCTAACAATTCAACTCCAAAACTGCACCGCCTTATATGAATCTTATTCTCCGGACCATTCCGACCTCTCGTGATATCCGGATCCCATCCGAGACTCGAACAAAAATTCATAAACCAATTATCCAATCTATCCTAGCGTCAAGACACGTTAAGTGTGTGACCCCGAGTTCGAGAATATGCGACATGATCTTCTATCAATAATCAGCAGGGTCTGGGCACCCATATTGACTCCACACATTCATCGATGATCATATCGGATGAACCACGATGCCGATTCAATCAATCCCATATATATATTCCCTTCTCGCGATATTTTACTTCGAGATTCGATCGTCGGTGCGTCATACCTAGTTCAATCGTTCACGGCAAGTACTTTACTCGTTCCGTAATCCGATATCACTTTGTGATTAACTCCTTAACCACATGCTTGCAAGCGGTGTTGATATCGATTACGAGTGGGCCCAAGTATATCTCTCCGACTTGGGAGGGACAAATTCCATCTCGATACATACAACCCAATGATACTTTCCGATCACCGAGAGACACCTTTATGATCACCCTCTCATAGGATGACGTTTGATGACCTCAAAGCTTTCTTCCGATACCAGGGAGTTGCATTATCTCATGGTCTAAGGAATACAATATTTGACATAGGAAAAGCTTCGCAAAGATGAACATGATGAAACGATCTAATTGCTTCGCTTAGTTTGGGTCTATCCACCATATCATTCTCCCAATGATATGATCTCATTATCAATTGACAACTCATGTCTATGGTTAGGAAACCTTAACCATCATTGATCAATGAGCTAGTCCATAGAGGCGTACTAGGGACACGGTGTTGTTCACAAACCACACAAGTATTAAAGTTTCCGCTTAATACAATTCCAGCATGGAATATAAACTTTATCATGAACAAGAATTATAATAATAACATCTTTATTATTGCCTCTAGGGCATAATTCCAACAATCCCAGTCCTCCGGCATCTCCAAGAAACTGGTCATAGAGGCACTCCCTAATATGTGACCACGCGCGTTTGGAGATCAGATCTTAATGGTAAGTACAAATTTGGACAACTTATTCATAGTTCGGGAAAGTCGTTCTACGAATCGGGACTAAATAAAGGCCCCCTTTAGTCCCGGTCCAGCCACAAAACAGGACTAACACTCAAGACATTTATTAATATTAAAACCGAGACTAAAGAACCGGGACTAAAGGCCCCCCTATATATAGTCCCGGTCAAGCCACAAACCGGGACTAACACTCAATACATTTATTAAACTTGGAAAATTGCAAACATCATAAGATATCCTTCACAAAATGAGCTATCATGTCTCATGACATTTAGGTTCACAATATGCAGCCGACCGGCCAGACATGAACTAGAGATACACAATATGAGCATGAACTTCTTGGCATATGTCCTTCCTTATGATCGCTTCAGACGTAACCATGTAGCATCTTCTTTACTTAACGGAATGCTTGGGTCAGTTTTCACTGTGAAGGGCGGAATTTCATCAAACTTATTATAATCTTCCCGACATACATCTTGTCCTCGATTCCCACGATGTTTCTTTTACCTGAAAGAACTATGTGATGCTTTGGCTCATCATATGATGTATTCGTTTGCATATTTTTTCTTTTTTCGGTCTGTAGGACATGTCCTTCACATAGAAAACCTGAGACACATCATTGGCTAGGACGAATGGTTCATCTCTATAACCAAGATTGTCGAGATCCACTGTTGTCATTATGTACAACTGGTCTATCTTTACCCCTTCCCCATTCAGGTTGACCCATTTGCAGCGAAACAAAGGGACCTTAAAAGAGACCCCATAGTATAGTTCCCATATCTCCTCTATGTTACCATAGTATGTGTCCTTTTGCCCATTCTCGTCCGTTACATCAAAGCGGACACCACTGTTTTGGTTGGTGCTCTTTTTATCTTGGGTGATCGTGTAGAATGTATTCCCATTTATTTCGTACCCTTGCAAATTCAATATAGTAGAAGATGGTGACACGGCCAACAAGTATAGTTGATCTCCAACAGTGGTGTCATTTAACAGATGTGTCCGCATCCAACCACCGAAAGACTTCATGTGTTCATCTGTAATCCATGAGTCAGGCTTCCCCGTGTTTTTGGAGCGTACAATATTCTTGTGTTCCTCGATATACGGAGCTGCCAAGGTGGAATTATGTAGAACTGTGTAGTGTGCTTTAGTGAAAGAATCCCCATCCCTACATATCATTGCTTTCTTTTCCAGCGTGCCTTTTCCACTTAGTCTTCCCTCATGACGCGAGTCAGAAACACCAATCGGCTTAAGGTCAGGAATAAAGTCAACACAAAACTCAATGACTTCCTGTGTTCCATATCCCTTGGAGATGCTTCCTTCTGGTCTATCACGTTTATGAACATATTTATTTAAGACTCCCATAAACCTCTCAAAGGGGAACATATTGTGCAGAAATACAGGACTGAGAATGGCAATCTCTTCCACTAGGTGAACCAGGAGATGCGTCATAATATTGAAGAAGGATGGTGGGAACACCAACTCAAAACTAACAAGACATTGTACCACATCCTTCTGTAACCTTGGTAGAATATCTGGATTGATTACCTTCTGAGATATTGCATTGAGGAATGCACACAGCTTCACAATGGGTACTTGAACATTTTCCGGTAGAAGCCCCCTCAATGCAATCGGAAGCAACTGCGTCATAATCACGTGACAGTCATGAGACTTCAGGTTTTGGAACTTTTTCTCTGCTATATTTATTATCCCCTTTATATTAGATGAGAAGCCAAACGGCACCTTGATACTATAAAGGACTTCAAAAAAGATTTCCTTCTCTGCTTTGGTAAGAGCATGGCTGGCATGACTTAAGTGACGCCATTTATCCGTCTTGTTCTGTGTATGCATATTCTTTGGGTCTTTCATAATTTGTTGGTCCTCCCGTGCTTCTGGTGTATCTTTTGTCTTCCCGTACATGCCTATAAATCCTAGCAGGTTCACGCAAAGATTCTTCGTCATGTGCATCACGTCGATTGAAGAGCGGACACGTAGGACTTTCCAATATGGCAGCTCCCAAAATATAGATTTCTTCTTCCAATATGGTGCGTGTCTTGTAGCGACGTCGTTTGGAACTGATTGACCGCCGGGACCCTTTCCAAAGATTACTTCTATGTCCTTGACCATACCAAATACATCATCACCAGCAGGGAGTTCGGGCTTTTTCCGGTGATCTGCCTCACCTTTGAAATGCTTGCTTTTCTTTCTTAAGGGATAATTGGTCGGAAGAAATCGTCGATCCACCAGGTACACAACCTTCTTGCATTTATGCAAATATGTACCTTCAGTCTTATCTAAACAGTGCGTGCATGCCTTATATCCCTTGTTTGTCTGTCCTGAAAGGTTACTAAGAGCAGGCCAATCATTGATGGTTACGAAAATCAATCCTCGTAGGTCAAATGGCTCCTGTTTGTTCTCATCCCACACATGTACACCTGGTTTGCCCCACAACTGTAAGAGTTCTTCAACTAATGGCCTAAGGTACACATCAATATCGTTGCCCGGTTGCTTCGGGCCTTCGATGAGCACTGGCATCATAATGAACTTACGCTTCATGCACAACCAAGGAGGAAGGTTGTAGATACATAGAGTCACGGGTCAGGTGCTGTGACTGCAGCTCTGCTTCCCAAAAGGATTCACGCCATCCGTACTTAGACCAGACCATAAATTCCTTACGTCACCTTCAAAGTCCGGGAAGTCTCTCTCGATTTTTCTCCACTGTGACCCATCAGCAGGGTGTCTCAACTTCCCGTCTTTCTTATTCTTTGTGCCATCGCAACAACCTGGCATGCTCTTTGTTTCTGAACATGCGTTTCAACCTTGGTATTATAGGAGCATACCACATAACCTTAGCAGGAATCCTCTTCCGGAGGGGCTCTCCCTCAACATCACCAGAGTCATCTCGTCTAATCTTATACCGCAATGCATTGCATACCGGGCATTTATCTAAATTCTCATACTCCTTACCGCGGTAGAGGATGCAGTCATTAATTCTCATACGTGGCTAACGCCCAACCTTTAGTCCCGGTTTGTGTTACAAACCGGGACGCATGACCCTCTGAACGGGCGCATGCCTCCCGTGCCACTTCGAGCAGGGACGCATGCCAGCATTAGTCCCGGTTTGTGGCGCAACCGGGACTAATGCTGTTAGCGGGCGCGAACGAATAGCCTGTTTTCTACTAGTGAGAGATGATGGTGTGGATAATGATGACGATTCCGATAAAGTCTATCTTGATGATGATGGTGTTGATGACGACGATCTCCCCTCTCCGAAAAGGAATTTTCCGGCAGAAATCTGTCTGCCGAAGAGTTCTTTCTCACTCGGTGTTTTCCGTCCGTGCGCGTTCGAACTCTCGCCTTTTCAATTCCAAGCAGCCACGTTGGAGTATATGGCTTCAATTATTAGTTGGGTATTTTGCTTCCGTCGCGACTCACTATCGAGCGTGACATCTGATCCCCCATGCGGAAAGGAGTGAAATAATTGAATGCGCCGGCTGGCCTCGCGCTAATCGTACGTAACGTACGTGAAGGGCGGAGTTAAGCGCAGCAGCAACCCTACGCCGTGTATGAGCGTGGCGACGTGGCGTGCAAGGAGACAGAAAAGGCGGCTTGCCCGTGTGCGCGCGTGACTAGCTGGCATGTCGAGGCCAGGGCATGATGACTAACAAGGTGCCGTGAGTGGGATCACTAGTGCAGAGCCCCCCCTTTAACTCCGGTTGGGAGGGCCCTCTAACAGCGGTTCCCCAACCGCTGTTGAGGGTTCGGTGTTAGAGGGGGGGCCCTTTAACACCGGTTCTTATACGAACCGGTGTTAAATGGTGGCGCGATGGGGCTGCGCCTCATTTAACACCGGTTCGTATCGCAACCGGTGTTAAGGTTCTTCTGTTGGCGAGATTTAAACCGTTTTCGTGTCGCGGCGAGTGCGGCAGAAACCGCCTAAATCTCTATCGCAGAACTTCTCTGCCCGTTAGGCGTATTTACGCGGGAGGGCGAGGGGAATCGATCGGGAGCGGTATAAACATAAATCGTCATCGGTACATACGAGTACATGAATAATTAAGCAACTATTATTATACACAAACATCGTTATCGGCACATACATCGTCATCGGCACATACATCGTCATCGTTCATTTTGGTGGATATCTAAAGAGTTCTCCGCCAGGCGTGACGACCTCATCAAGTATGAACCCCGCTAATTCCTCTTGAATGGCTCGTATGCGTTCAAATGGTAGGAGTTGGTCCCGCATCCGTTCGATCTGAATATATATGAAGAATGGCCCGTCAATATATATATAAGAATAAAACTCAACACAATTGATGGTAATAAAATAATGTTGTGGACTTTGTTTACTTACTCTAAGTTGTTCTAGTGCGGCTTGGCCCGTCGCACATATCGTGTTGCGAATGAATTCGCTAACATAGTACCCACATAAGTTATTGCCGTGTCCCTGATGCGCGCACTTTACGAGAATAGAGAGTTCAATCAAAATAATAATCAATAAAGCAAGATATAATGGAATTGGAAGCTAGCTAGTATTACTTACATTTTGGTCTACAAATTTTAGTTCTTCTGACCATTCACCCACGGCCCTGCCCGTGATCCTTTTCCAAACCCTGTCCGACAAAGAAAATGGATGAAGGAGTAATTAATTACTTATTGTCACGAAAGTTGCCGATCTAGTGCGATAATAGCGATAATATGATTGAAATTACCTCTGGAGCATCTCTCTAAAGTCTGCCCATAGCTCTTTTTCTTTTCGTAACGAGTCCATGACAAGGACTTTTCCTGAGTCGGGTTGAATGACTAGCAGAATAAACTGGAACCTACGCACGCATAACTCATCATCAATTACACTTAACATCGAGTAAGCCGAAACAGAATGTGTACAAGAGAGAGGGTAACAGTACTCACGAGAAGTTGTAACGCAATAGTATTTCCCTTTTGGTTTGTTGTCTCAGTAAAGACTTTAGCAAGTAATCTTCTGTTTGCCCGGGTTTGTCTCTTACCACTTGTTCATGAACTCTATTTGGGTCAACGAACCCAATGTCAAAAGGGCCTCCTTTCATGCATTCCATAACCTTTTTCCTGCATAATAGTATATACATATATGGTGAGCATATATATATATATATACATGCAATTAATGAAGTGAATGAGATGAGATAAAAATTACAGAAATAGTACTTACACACAATAAAGGCTGATGGCAGATTTGTCGAGTTCCTTCTGATTGAATAGAAAATGCAAGTCTTGAATATTGAAGTCGATTGCATCGTCTCACAAGAAAATCTGATCTCTTATATGCTTAGTGATCCATTCTACCTTTCTCGTCTTGCAGAAATCAAGGTACCACTTGTGCAATTTTCGCATCTTTGTTGGTAGAGTCTTGAGCTCCTCTTTCTTGACGAGATTCTTCCCATACTTCCATGGCTGTATGGGGTTGGCATCGCATTTGGGCAAGTTGTCTCCCATGATGTTCAAGTATGCAATGTAAGTCATCCCCATCTCATTGGCCTTTCTTTGTAGCTCTGCCTCGTAATCATTTACGGGAGGAGCGTCTCGTGTGTCGAACATTTGGAGCGGGGCACATGATTGGTTTTCCTGCTCTCCGAGCATGGGAACTGTTTTCTGGGGTGCCTCATGACTGCTACTTTCAGTCTCCCTATGGCTCCTTGCATCCGCCTTCAAAATCTGGCGCTCGTAGTCCGGCACAAGTGGGGTTTCAGGTTTCAAAAGATTATTGTAAAACTTATCCACCACCGTCGGATCTATTTTCTCCTTTGGCTCGGCCCGTCTAGGTGCAAAGAACTTCTTGACCTGTTCTTCCGAGATACTATTGGTCTCCTCGTCGCTGCGATTCCACGGTAAAACCGGCAATGGCTTGGCGAAAGGCTGCGGGACGTAGTTTTTTGAACTCTTTGGCGTACGGTTTCCTGCGGATTTCTTTGTGGCGGCTACTTGATGCTCCTCGTGGCGGTGTTCTTCCGCTTCTGTTGAGGAGATGGATGAAGCACCGGAGATGGTGACGGGTAGGAGATGGCTGCAGCCAGAGATGGGTTGATGGGCGAGAGATGGTCGACGGCGGAGATGGCTGTCGCGCGGAGATAGTCATCAGAGATAGCTGAAGCGGCTCAGCTGACTGCTAGGAGGCATGGGGTGCAGTGACCTCAATTTGGAAGCACAATGTGTTCCTTCTTCCAAAGAATGGTTGTTTTCACTTTGCAAATTTGAGTTGAGTTTTCCCTTCACCTGTAGCATGGTCAAGGTTGCTTCCTCAAATTCCTTCACAACCTCATCCACCCGACAATAGCATAGCCATCTGGAATCGGTCGGCAGTGGTAAGTTCCACCAGCTACAGGAGGTAAGGCATAGCCGACAGCCACCTTAATGGATAAGCCCATTAATCTCACATGCAGCTCAGCGTGTTCGCTCTCCGTGATCTCATCCACGGGGTATCGAGGACCAGTCATTTCAAGCGTGGGCTGCATGTTCTCCGTGGAAGCCACACGCTTTTCGCCGATGCAGGGCAGCGGCTTCCAATGCAGGATCTTCGTGTCGCTGAGATGGGCCGGTAGCTTGATGGCTCTGTTGTGCATTCACTTGCGCCTGCAGCGCCGCAAGTGCATGTTCTATCTGTGCCAGCCGCCAAAACTCGCCATGTGTTCACTTATAATCCATTCATTAGACTGCCCCGGGTCTTTGAGGCGTATTAAATTCTTGTGTTCATTGATATACGGGGCAACCAAGATAGATCTTTGTAAAACCGTGTAGTGTGCTTGATTGAGAGAATGCCCGTCCCTACATATCATTGCTTTACATCCTAGGGTGCCTTTTTCCAGTCTCCCCTCATGTCGTGATTCTAGAACACCAATCGCCTTAAGGTCGAATAAAATCAACCTGAGAACTCAATGACCTCCTCATTACATAGCCCTTGGAGATGCTTCCTTCGCCTAGCAGTTATGAACATATTTCTTTAAGACTCCCATGTACCTCTCAAAGGGGAACATATTGTGTAGAAATACAGGACCGAGAATGGCAATCTCTTCTACTAGGTGAACCGGAGATGCGTCATAATATTGAAGAAGGATGGTGGGAACACCAAATCAAAGTGACAAGACATTGGACCACATCTGTTGTAAGCACGATAGGCTTTCGGATCGATTACCTTCGAGATATTGCATTGAGGAATGCACATAGCTTCACAATGGGTACTCGAACATTTTCGTAGAAGCCCCTCAATGCAATCGGAAGCAATTGTGTCATAATCACGTGGCGATCATGAGACTTGGTTTTGGAATTTTTCTACGCCATATTTATTATTCCTTTATATTCGACGAGAAGCGACGGGACCTTGATCTTTTCGGACATTCAAAAAGATTTCCTTCTCCTTTGGTAAGAGCGTATGGCAGGAGTTAAGTGGCATCGTTTACCCTTCTCGTTCTCGGGATGCATAGGCTCTTGAGGGCCTTGACATTGCTGGTCTGTCGTGCTTCCGGTGTATCTTTGTCTTCCCATACACTCCTAGAAAGCCCTAGCAGGTTCACGCAAACATTCTTCGTCACGTGCATCACGTCGATTGAAGAGCGGACCTCTAAGACTTTCCAATAGGGTAGGTCCCAAAATATAGATTGCTTCTTCCACATGGGTGCGTGTCCGGCATCGTCATTCGGAACAGATAGACCGGGACCTTTTCCAAAGATTACTTCTAGGTCCTTGACCATACCAAATACCTCCTCACGGAGGAGGAGGCTTCCTCCGGGGTTACGCAGACGTTTGAAATGCTTGCCTTTCTTTCTTCTTTGGATGCGAGTTCGGAAGAAATCGGCGATACCCTAGGTACACAACCTTCTTACATTTATCCAAATATACACTTTCAGTATCATCTAAACAGTGTGTGCATGCATTGTATCCCTTGTTTGTCTTACTGAAATGTTACTAAGAGCGAGCCAATCATTGATGGTTACGAAAAGCAATGCGTAGGTCAAATGGCTCCCTTTGTGCTCATCCCACATACGTACACCTGGTTTGGCCCATAGTAAAAGTTCTTCAACTAATGGCCTTAGGTACACATCAATGTCGTTTCCGGGTTGCCTCGGGCCTTGGATGAGCACTGGCATCATAATGAACTTCCTCTTCATACACAACCAAGGAGGAAGGTTATAGATACATAGAGTCACATGCCAGGTGCTGTGACTGCAGCTCTGCTCACCAAAAGGATTCATGCCATCTGTACTTAGACCAAAACTTAAGTTCCTGGCGTCACGTGCGAAGTCCGAGTACTCTCGCTCGACTTTTCTCCACTGTGACCCATCAGTGGGGTGTCTCAACATCGCGTCTTTCTTACGGTCTTCCATGTGCCATCGCAACAACTTGACATGCTCTTTATTTATGAAGAGAGCGTTTTAACCGTGGTATTATAGGAGCATACCACATAACCTTGGCGGAACCTTCTTCCTAGGGGCCTCGCCCTCAACATCGCCAGGATCGTCTCGTCGATCTTATACCGATGCATTGCATAAGGGCATGCATACAAATTCTCGTACTTCTCACCGGTAGAGGATGCAATCATTAATGCAGCATGTATCTTCTACGTCTAATCCTAGAGGCGAGACAACCTTCTTTGCTTGGTATGTCTTGTCGGGCAACTCATTATTTCTTGGAAGAAGATTCTTCATTTTACCAACAACTTTGAAAATCTTTGTCGGTCACACCATTCTCTCTTCCATTGCGACAAATCGATTGTGGCACCTAGCTTTTTGTGGCCATCTTCGCAAGTTGGATACAACAATGTTTTGTGATCCTTTAACATCCTCGACTTCTCCTTCTCCTTTTCAGTTTCACATTCTTCCTTTGCATCAGTAATGGCCCAACCAAGATCGTCATCAGCGGGCCCATCTGCTCCCTCTTGATCTTCATTATCTACCTCCGTTGCATTATCATCATATTCAGTATACATATTATGATAGTTTTCATCATCCTCTTCTTCTTCGTTGTCTTCCATCACAGCCCCTTTTTCTCCGTGTTTGGTCCAACAATTATAGCTAGGCATGACACCGGATCGAAGCAGGTGGGCGTGAATGGTTCTGGTATTTGAGTAGTCTTTCTTGTTCTGACAGTGAACACACGGACAGCACATAAAACCATTGTGACCATGGTTTGCATTAGCCACAACGATGAAATTTTGGAGGCCCGTAATGTACTCGGAAGTGCAGCGGTCACCGTACATCCATTGCCGATTCATCTGCATTAATATGTAGTATATATCAAAAAATAATAGGGAGATGACCATTTATATATATAGTACATCAATGACACATGAAACTATAGTTGTCGACCTCGACCGAGACGGAAAGAGCAACAAGAACGCTTATTTTGAGCTCTCGGGCATTTCACCGAACACCTCTAGTGCATATGAAAAAAACACAAACTAGCACTCTTCACACCCTCTTGCTAGGCTCCAAAATGTGAAAGAATGGAAGAGTGGGGTGTGTGTGGGCTGGGGTGGTGTCTTATATAGCCCCCCCCCATTAACACCGGTTCATACCACGAACCGGTGTTAAAGAAATCTTGTAACCAGTTACGGGACCTTTAACACCGGTTCGTGGCACGAAGCGGTGTTAAACTGTGGCATCCCGCAAAAACCACTACTAGAAAATCGCTCGGTATTTTTTTTGGTGCATCATCATGACATCATCATGCATCTGTTTGATAAAACTATTTTTACAAAGGACTATTTTGTTTTTTTGCAAACACCCCCGTGTAACACCCTCAGAATCGGACCTATGCAAGTTTGAGCAAAATTCGCCAAACCCGCATAGAAACGATTCAAAGGTGCCCACCAGGCACTTTCGTGCGGGTGGAAAACGAAGTAATAACATTACACAACAGTCCTCGATGGGACCCACAGAACAGATATATATATGACAGCGACTCAAAGAGTCAAGAATACAGATATAATATACAAAGATCCAAATCACCTTGAAATGATCGAGCGTCCGACTACGGACAAGATGCAAATGGGGCTAAGAGCCCTGAAGAATAACCAATGGCGTCCATAACCTGCCCAGGCCAAGCCGGAAGGGTAACCACCTAACGGCGTCGATCTCAAAACCTGCTTAAACAAAAGGGGTGCCGACAAAGGGCAAAGGAAAAAGAGGGCGTCGATCTTTGAGGCGATTGCAGCGAGGCTAGAATTCGGCGGTCCTCGCCTACATAGGTATGGTGGTCAAGCGGCAGCGGCAAATGCACTAAACAACCTATAGAGACTCGATACAATGGCGGCAAGCAGAGAGGTAAGAAAGACCTATCCGGAACCAACTGAAGCTATCCATCAAACAAACCCATCTGGTGTTTCCTCGAGACCAAGCGAGGAAGTCAACCGAGGAACTCACCATTGGCAGTTTTATTTATTCGATTATAGTTGCGACACTTTACTAGTCGGTTTAGATAATCATCCGATAAAGTAGCGATGGGCACTTTAGTTGACCATTCTGTTATAGTTGCAGCAATTACTAATCAAATACGAGATAGCATGATATAATCCCAAAACCCAAAGCTTGTTGGTACTTTTATTCAGCCAATTCCGTTGTAGTTGCCATACTTACTGAGTCGTACAATGGTGCATAGCGACAACCAAACAAGCAATTGTGGGCAGTATTAATTAGCCATTCCATTATAGTGAAGCTGATTACTAGTCATTATAAGTCAAATTTATAGCGATAAACTTTAGTTATGCTTGTCTATGATCGAGATCTTGTGCTCCAAGTCGTCCATATCCATGGACACGGCTTTCGAAAGTTTTACCGGCGGGTGCACCAATAGCAACACACGCTCGATCAACCTCGGAAAAACCAAATCAAAACCACGAGGCTTTCACGGTGAACAATCACAGATTCGGAAATATTTGAGGGCCACCTTAAGTAGAATCCAGCAGTAAGCAAGCTCGAGACGGCCTCAAGGTTTGGGTAATACGTCTGGTACGATCGGGAACCCGAAAGTGTGGCTGGGCTTGTCGACACCATGGAATCGTGTCCCGCTCCTAAGCGATGCAGTGTGCGATACCTCGCACAATAAATAAAGCAAGAAACATGGCATAAGTACAGGATCGTAAATAAAACCTCAAACTAGTTTGTGGCCCCAAGAAATAAAATGAATCAAGCTCTGGCTCGGGGTCCCATATACCTCCCGGATGTGGATAGCGCGATAAATCAAGGAATGTATCAAGTACTCGGGGTCTTACGGGACACAAGTGGGCGTTGAAACCAAATATTATCTATCACCCACCGATGCCTCGCTTATTTCAATTTTAGTTGTTAAACAGAAATTAAAGTGACGATAAGTAAAACTAGCATCATCTCCAACATCAACATGCGGCAATACATCAAATCGTGGCATATGACGACACACAACAATATATAGCGGCATTTACGTCGCGCAAGACCAACTAGCTACCAAACAACAGGCAATAGGGTGTGTCCAAGGCAATATATGGCTGCAAGGGATATCAAGGGTACGGAATCTAGAGCATCGCAACACAGATAGCAATAGATCAACAGGGGGAATAAAGACTATAAAAGTAAGATAGGTAGAAAGGGGGAGATGCTCGCCTGAAAACATTGTCGAAGGTTTCATCCGAAGATCGGGGCGAAGCTCACATCAACTCAACGGTCCAATCCGCGAAGAAGCAAAACACTAGAAGAACACCGGATGCGCTATTTAATACTAAGGCAAAAGATCGGCATGATGCATGCATGATGTGTGGCATGGCAAGATGCGATGCAATTAGGTCAAGATTAAGCGGAACCGGGGGCCCGACAATTAGTTGAATGGTTCATGTTATTTAGCTACCCCGCAGTTTAAATGTTGTTTTAACATGGCAAAGAGATAGTACCGGTTTGCTACACCAATTTAAATGAGGCCGATATGAGACTAGCTTTGCCCGCATATGGGCCCCATATTTAATTATTAGGTGAATCGGCATAAGGCCCCCAAACCACAAGACAATATGCATGCAAGTACGACAATTCAATATGCAACAAGTTGTTATTATGTGATAAAAATAGGGTTTCGGGAAGGGGTTCACACGTTAGGGGTCTCGACGGTCTTGGGTTCGGGTTGAGGTCGGTCTCGGGGTCCGAGTTCGACGGTTCGGTCTCAAGGAACGTTCTCGTAGCGGGGTAGATCTTAGCGTTCGGACGGCACTTGGCGTTCTCGAGGAGTACTTGTCGCGAGTTTTCTTGGGTTCTCGTCGATGATCTCGTCGAGAAGAACTTGTCGATTCCAGGGTGGCGTGCATGTCGAACCGGTGGCGATCTCGGCATCGGGTCCTTGATCATCGGTAGATCTTGGCGGTTATCGGGTCCGTGGCTGATCTTGACAGCTCATAACGGGGCCTTGGCGTCCCATGTCGAAGATGTTCCGACGGTTGTCGATGTCGGATTTGGACGGCCTCGATGGTCTTGTTCCGGAAGGCGTTCGAGCGGTAGAACTTGTCGGTCCGCGGTCTTTGGTTGTTGGTGTCGGACTCGGTCTCGGCACTAAAGATCTTGACGAGGTTGGTCTTGGGTTCAGCGGATTACTTGGTGCTCTGAGGCGAAGGTCTTGTCGTTCTTCTCGCGGTCCTGCACCCAACAGGTGCCCCTGGCACTGTTGAGGGACGCTGCTGCCCAAGGCACGGGAGATGGCAGGAGGGCCGGGGCGAGCTTGCCGAGGGACGGGGCCGGTGCTCGTCAGACGAGGCGACGACCGAACAGCGAGCGGTTGCGGCGCTCCGAGAGGAGCTTAGTCGAGCTTCATGGCGGACGGCAGCGGCTCCGGCGCAGGGCGCGAGCTCGGCTCGTTGGCTTGGCGACGAGGAGACGGGCTCGGCGGCTCGCGGAGACGGGGTCTGGCGTCCGGGCTGAGCAGCAGCGGCAGGGGGCACCGGCAGCGAGCAGACGAGGCGCTGGCCGGGCGGGGAGCGCGCCGGCGAGGGCAGGACGCGGCATGCGGCGTGCTCGAGACCGGGCGGCGCCAGGGCGGAGAAGCGCGAGCGGAACTTCGCCGGTGAGGCGAGACGAGCGCCCGGCGGCAGCGGGGCGAGGGGCCTTGGCCGGCGGTGGTGATAGGCGGGCAGCCGCGGTCTGCAAAGTGCTGTGGCGCCAGGCGGGAGAGGCGGGCGGCAGCGGAGGTAGGCGGCTCGGACGGGGCCCGCGACTGGCGAGGCGGCGGGCTGCTGCGGTGCCATGAGCTCGGAGGAGGTTGGCAGTGGAGGAGGCCGGCGGTGGAGAGGTCGGCGAGGGTCAGGGGAGGAGGCGGTGAGGTTGGAGGCCGGGGCCGTCAGGTTGCGAGGAGGAGAGGGAGAGGAAGGAGGAAGAAGACAGGGACGCGGGCGGTGGTGGAGAGTGGGTCCCGCTGGGGCCCAGGTGGGGACGTGCGTGGCATGTGTGCGTCGCGTGTGTGGCCAGGGAAGGGAGTGAGGGGAGGGAGAGGGCTGGCGTGCGTGGGTGGCTGTGTGGGGAGTGGGGCCGGTTGGGTGAGTGGGTTGAGTGGAGAGGGAGGAATAGGCCATGTGGCATGCAGGGATAGGCTAGGGAATAGGGGAGGGTGAGGTGGCGGTCGCTGAGTGGCTGGGGTGATGTGGCTGTGTGGGTTGGGTAGATAGGTTGGGTAACTCTAGGATTTAGGATTGGTGTAGTTGGACCGATTTAGAAATCTGGGGCGGTCGTTCGGTTCGGTCGGCCCCTTCGACTGCCCCGGCCAAAAATAAATAAATATTTTTATTTATTTTTAACAGACCGTTTGCACAACATTCTTAATTAAAACAAAATATTCCGGGGACCGGGCTTTGCAGTTGAATTAAGATGGGGCGTTTGGAAAACAAATCGGGCGTTGCGAAAATAGTTTTGGCAAACAATGCATGATGATGACGATGCAATGCACAAATTCAACGCGATTTTCTAGTAGTGGTTTTGCGGGATGCCACACCCCGTCTTAATTCAAATCAAACTTCGGTTGTCCAGATATTTTGTTTTGACTAAATGATTTACAAAGGTTCTTTAAAATAAATGTGTAAAGAAAACCGAAAAATAAATATCTAGTCCTAAACCAGCCCCCCTAAATCCCTAATCTACCCAATCCTAGTCTACCCACCAATTCCCTCCCTCCACCTCACCTTTCCCTCCACCTCATCACACCCACTGCCACCTCACCAATCCCCCACTCCCTCCTCTCACCCCCACTCCCCACTCACCCCAGCACCCACGCACTCACTCAGCCACCCCCTCTCCCTGTCCCTGGGCCCCACCCGCGCCGGCCCTGCCCTCTCCCTAGCCCCACCGCCGCCTGTCCCCCTGGCCCCACCTCCCTCACCCACCACCAGCCTCACCCGCCGCCTGGCCCACCCTCTCACGCGCCGCCCACCCTGTTCCCCAGGCCCACAGCCTCGCCACTCCCCACCGATCCTCCCAGCCCCACCCAGCGACCCTCCACCTCACGTGCCCCGGCCCGCGTCCCCTCGCCTCTCCTCCTCCTCTCCTCTTCTCCGCTCCCACCCCTGCAGTCGCCTCGTCACCTCTGCGCCTCGCGCCGGCCTCTCTCCTGTGCCCCGCCGCCAGGCTCCCCCTCTCCTTGCCCGACCTCGCCTCCCCCTCCCCACCGTCTCCCTCGAGCTCGCTCTGCCCCGCCGCCTTCCTCTTCCTCCGTCAGCGCCGTGCGTCGGACCACCGCTCCTGCCGCCTCTGCGGCTTCCTCCTCCTCGCAGGCCCGCCCCGAGCCGCGGCGTCCCCTCCATGCCGCCTCGTCCAAGCCTGCCCGCCCTGCTTGCCTCCTTCTCCCTCCTCTGGGCCTCCTCGGCCGCACGCACCTCCATACTCACCGCCGGCGTCTCCTCCACCACGTCGGCCCGGTCTTCGTCCTGCTCACTGTGAGCCCGTGCGCGGACGACCTCGCCGGACGTCGGGCCTCCTCCTTCCCGCGAGCTCCCCGGCCGTCGCCAGGAGCTCGAGGCCCCACCAGTGACCCGCACCGTCCTTGGCCCGAGCCGCCCGTCCTCTCGAGCCTCGCCGCCGGCGAGCCCGCCTCCGGCCGCGTCTCCTGCTGCCTCGGTGCTCCACCTCAGACCGCGTCTGCCGTCGCCCTGCCCTTCGCCTCGCCTCAGCGCTGTGTGAGCTTGACCCCTGCGTGGCCCTGACCACCCCTACAAGCTCATGACGCCACCATGTTTCCTCCTGCACATCGCCACCTCCTGGGAGCTTCACCTCGACCTCGCTATGCCGGTATCTGCACCGTGTTGTAAGGCCTCGACAAGATCGACATTGATCAATATAAATCCGATGGGTCCCCGGTATCGAGCCCAAGTTCGCCATCGACATCGAAGACGGAACGCTAAGACCCGTTCCCGGTTCCGAAGACCGATCCCGGCGCCCGAACCCCGAACCCCTCACCAAGATCTTCATCGAAACCCCAAGAACTCCGCCGCGGTACCCAGGGATCTCCTACGTGGAACCATCAGGCCACATAAGACCATCGACGCCACACCCTGATCCGAAGACCGGACCCGATAACCGCCAAGGCCGCCGACACGGATACACCGAGTTCTCCATCAAGGACACCAAGACCGTCGACATGGAACCAAATGACGCCAAGCACTTCGCCGCGGAATGCCAAGTTCTTCATCCCGGACGCCAAGACCGACCTGATACGCGGGCCCGACAAGATCGGCACCGACCAGGGCGGATCCGATGTGACCCCGACGCCAAACAAGTCCTCCTTTTCGGATGCGACAAGTTCGACTTCCCGTTGTCCGAGAACGATCCCGTCGAACCCTAAACCCTGAGACCGGACCCCGAACCCCTCGAACCCCAAGCTCGCCGAGACCCAATGTGTGAAACTTTTTCCCGAGCCCCTATTTTATAAATGCTATATATAAAACTTGTGCATATTAAACTGCCATGCTTGCATACATATTGTCATGTGGTTTGGGGGCCTTATGCCGATTCACCTTATAATTAAATATGGGGTCCATATGCGGGCAAATCCAGTCGTATATTGGTCCCATTTAACTTTGTGTAGCGAACCGGTGCTACCTTTTTCCTTGTTAAGACAACAATTAATGTGCGGGGTAGATAAATAACACGAACCATTTAATTAATTGTTGGACCCCGGTTCCGCTTAATATTGCCTAATTGCATTGCACCTTTGCCATGTCATACATCATACATGCATCATGCCCGATTTTCTACCGTAGTATTAAATAGTGCATCCGGTGTTTCTTCTAGTGTTTTGCTTCTTCGTGGATAAGGCCGTTGAGTTGATGCGAGTGTCGACCCGATCTTCGGATGAACCTTCGGCAATGTTTTCAAAGCATCTCCCCTTTCTACCTATCTTACTTTTATAGTATTTATTCCCTCCTGTTGATCTATTGCTATCGTGTTGCGATGCTCTAGTTTCGTGCCGTGATATCCCTTGCAGCCCTACATTGCCTTGGACACCTCGTATTACACCGTTGTTTGGTAGATAGTTGGACTGCGGCGTCGTCGCTTGCTCAAGTGCTGTTGCGTGTCGTCCAAAGATTACGCTTGTTGGAGTATTGCCGCATGTTTGATGTTGGAGATGATCATGGCTTTACTTATCATAACTTTAATTCTTGTTTAACAACTAAAATTGAAGTAGGTAGCGGAGGCACATGTGGGCAATAGATGTTACTCGGATGTTAACCGTCCACTTGTGTCCCGTAGGACCCCGAGTACTTGATACCTGTTCCTTGAATATTCGCGCTATCCACATCCGGGAGGATTATGGGACCCCCCTGAGCCAGAGCTTGATTCATTCTTATTTCTTGGGGCCACAAACTAGTTTGAGGTTTTATTTACTATCCTGTACTTATGCCATGCTTTACTGCTTTATTACGATTGTGCGAGGAGCACCTGTACTGTTTAGGTAAGCGGAGTGTTTTCGCGGTATCGACAAGCCCAGTTTTGGGTTCCCAGTCGTTTACAGCCACTGACGCAAACCTTGAGTCCGTCTCGAAGTCAGCTAACTTCGTTGCGGGTAGCTTAATGGGGTGGCCCCCTGAAATATTTCTGAATCCTGTGATTGCTTTGTCGTGAAGGCCTCGTTGGGTTTTGATTTGGTTTTTCCGAGGTTGATCGAGTGTGTGTTGCTATTTGTGCACCCCTGTAGGGTAAAACTTTCTGAAAGCCGTGTCCGCGGTTATGGACGACTTGGAGCATGATCTCGATCATAGACAACTATAACTAAAGTAGTGCTATAAATTTGACTTTATAATGACTAGTAATCAGCTTTACTATAATGGAATGGCTAAATAAAACTGCCAACAATTGCTTGTTTGGGTTGTCGCGACCATTGTATCTGACTAGTAAGTATTGCAACTATCACGGAATGGCTAAATAAAAGTACCAACAACTGCTGGGTTTTGGGTTATCTCATGCTAATTGTATTTGACTAGTAAGTGTCGCAAATACAACGGAATGGTTAACTAAAAGTGCCCACTGCTTATTATATCGTGATGACTATCTATACCCGACTAGTAATTGGTGTAACGATAACCGAATAAATAAAACTGCCAACTGTGTGAGTTCCTCGGTTGACTTCCTCGTTTGGTCTCGAGGGGGAAACACCAGGATGGGTTTGTTTGGTGGTATCGTGGTGGTTCGAATAGGTCATTCTTACCCCTCTCGATAGCCGCCATTGTATCGAGTCTCTATAGGTTGTTTAGTGCATCTTTGCGCTGCCGCTTCATCCACCATACCTATGTAGGCGAGGACCGAATTCTAGTCTCGCTGTCTTGGCCTCGATCGACCTCTCTCTTTTTCCTTTGCCCTTGTCGGCACCCTTTTGTTTAAGCAGGTTTGAGATCGACGTCGTTAGCAGGGTTACCCTTCCGGCTTGTCCTGGGCAGGGTTATGGACGCCATTGGTTATTCTTCAGGGCTCTTAGACCCATTTGCATCTTGTCCGTAGTCGGACGCTGTATCATTTTCAAGGTGATTTGGATCTTTGTATTGTATATCTGTATTCTTGACTCATTGAGTCGCTATTATATATATATTTGTTCTGTGGGTCCCATCGAGGACTGTTGTGTAATGTTATTACTTCGTTTTCCACCCGCACGAAAGTGCCTGGTGGGCACCTTTGAATCGTTTCTATGTGGGTTTGGCGGGTTTCGCTAAAACTTGCATAGGGCCGATTCTGAGGGTGTTACAGAGTGGTATCAGAGCTCAGGAGTTGCGATACCCCACAAGTCCAGCCTGTAGGATAACCTAGCTAACGGCCGAAGTAGAGTGTCAAAACTAGTTTGCAAAATCGGTTGGATAGTTCTGATTAGGTCTGATTTTACTCCTTACCCCTCTGCTATTCTCTTCTTACCTCTGCGTGTTTTGAATCCGCTTTCTTCGAGTCCAGGATTTATCGTGGTTGGGTTCCATCGTACCTTCAGGGTTTTGCTTCCTCCTTTGGTAACGATGTTGCTACATCTGGTCTCCATGCTATCCGAGGAATCCTTCGTCTGTGGTACCATTCTTTGTTCCTTCTCGTGTCTTCCGGTGTTTTCCGACGCGACGACATCATCTACGCCAGATCCGATGCAGAGTCTGCATCACTCCTTTGTTCCTGAACCTCGATTGTCGAGATCTTCAGTCTGATTCCGAGAATGGTTGCGCGCTTTTCTACTGATTTTGCAGAGTAATAGTTTGGGTGCGTGATGGATTGGCCCCCATGCCGACTACCCCTTTTATTCGCTTTTGTACATTGAAGTGGATGAGAAGGCATCGGTTCCCTCTTTCCATCGAAGCTAGAGGTGGCTTTATTTGTTGATACCTCTACCTTCGACCTTTTGTCCCGGAGTGTTCCATCGACGATCATGGACAACGACCTCTTGTTAGTGGTGTCGCGAGGATTTACACGAAGCGAGAAGATTCAGACCGCCGACCTTCTTTCCGGTACCATGAGGCGGATCTCGAGGGCGAGATCCATTGTTAGTGGTGACGAATTGTGGCATCCCGCAAAAACCACTACTAGAAAATCGCTCGGTATTTTGTTTGCTGCATCATCATGACATCATCATGCATCTGTTTGATAAAACTATTTTTACAAAGGACTATTTTGTTTTTTGCAAACACCCCCGTCTTAATTCAAATCAAACTTCGGTTGTCCAGATATTTTGTTTTGACTAAATGATTTACAAAGGTTCTTTAAAATAAATGTGTAAAAACCCGAAAATAAATATCTAGTCCTAAACCAGCCCCCTAAATCCCTAATCTACCCAATCCTAGTCTACCCACCAATTCCTCCTCCACCTCCTTTCCTCCACCTCATCACACCCACCACCTCACCAATCCCCACTCCCTCCTCTCACCCCACTCCCACTCACTCACCCACCCACGCACTCACTCAGCCACCCCCTCTCCCTGTCCCTGGGCCCCACCCACCCCGGCCCTGCCCTCTCCCTAGCCCCACCGCCTCCTGTCCCCTGGCCCCTCTCCCCACCACCACCTCACTCACGCTGGCCCACCCTCTCACTGTGCCCACCCGTTCCCCAGGTCCCACAGCCCGACTCACTCCCCGATCCCCTCCCAGGCCCACCAAGCGACCGACCCTCCCCTGCCTCATGTGCCCCCCGTCCCTCACGCTCCCTCCCCTCTCCCTCTCTGCTCCACCTGAGCAGCAGCCGCCTCCGTCGGCCTCCTGCCAGCCTCTCCTGCCTCTCTCCGCCAGGCTCCCCTCTCCTTCCCGACCTCCTCCCTCCCATTGTCTCCCTCGAGCTCGCCTTGCCTTCCTCTTCCTCCTTCATACCGCGTCCGCCTCGGACCACGCTCCCCGCCTTCTCCGGCTTCCTCCCTCGCATGGCAGCCGCCGAGCTGGCGTCCCTCCATGCCGCCTCCTCCGACGCGCCCGTCCCTCCCTCTTGCCTCCTTCTCCCTCCTCTGGGCCTCCTCGGCCGCGCGCGCCTCCATCCTCGCCAAGGCGTCCTCCACTTGCGGCTCGGTCTTGCCTGCTCACCGTGAGCCCGTGCGTGGCCGACCTCGCCGGCCGTCGGGCCTCCTCCTTCCCGCGAGGTCCCCGGCCGTCGCCAGGAGCTCGAGGCCCCGCCAGTTGTGACCCCGCCACCATCCTTGGCCGGCCCGGCAGCCCGGCGTCTCGAGCCCCTGCCGCGCCGCCAGCGAGCCCGCCTCCGGCCGCGTCTCCTGCTGCCTCGGTGCTCCACCTCAGGCCGCGTCTGCCGTCGCCCTGCCCTTCGCCTCGCCTCAGCGCTGCGTGAGCTCCACCCCTGCGTGGCCCTGACCACCCCTACAAGCTCGTGACGCCACCATGTTTCCTCCTGCACATCGCCACCTCCTGGGAGCTTCACCTCGACCTCGCTGTGCCGGTATCTGCACCGTGTTGTAAGGCCTCGACAAGATCGACATTGATCAAGATAAATCCGAAGGGTCCCCGGTATCGAGCCCAAGTTCGCCATCGACATCGAAGACGGAACGCTAAGACCCGTTCCCGGTTCCGAAGACCGATCCCGGCGCCCGAACCCCGAACCCCTCGTCAAGATCTTCATCGAAACCCCGAGAACTCCGCCGCGGTACCCAGGGATCTCCTACGTGGAACCATCGGGCCACATAAGACCATCGACGCCACACCCGGATCCAAAGACCGGACCCGATAACCGCCAAGGCCGTCAACACGGATACACCGAGTTCTCCATCAAGGACACCAAGACCGTCGACATGGAACCAAATGACGCCAAGCACTTCGCCGCGGAACGCCAAGTTCTTCATCCCGGACGCCAAGACCGACCTGATACGCGGGCCCGATAAGATCGGCACCGACCAGGGCGGATCCGATGTGACCCCGACGCCAACCAAGTCCTCCTTTTCGGATGCGACAAGTTCGACTTCCCGTTGTCCGAGAACGATCCCGTCGAACCCTAAACCCTGAGACCGGACCCCGAACCCCTCGAACCCCAAGCTCGCCGAGACCCAATGTGTGAAACTTTTTCCCGAGCCCCTATTTTATAAATGCTATATATAAAACTTGTGCATATTAAACTGCCATGCTTGCATACATATTGTCATGTGGTTTGGGGGCCTTATGCCGATTCACCTTATAATTAAATATGGGGTCCATATGCGGACAAATCCAGTCGTATATTGGTCCCATTTAACTTTGTGTAGCGAACCGGTGCTACCTTTTTCCTTGTTAAGAAAACAATTAATGTGCGGGGTAGATAAATAACACGAACCATTTAATTAATTGTCGTACGCCGGTTCCGCTTAATATTGTCTAATTGCATTGCACCTTTGCCATGTCATACATCATACATGCACCATGCCTGATTTTCTACCGTAGTATTAAATAGTGCATCCGGTGTTTCTTCTAGTGTTTTGCTTCTTCGCGGATAAGGCCGTTGAGTTGATGCGAGTGTCGACCCGATCTTCGGATGAACCTTCGGCAATGTTTTCAGGCGAGCATCTCCCCCTTTCTACCTATCTTACTTTTATAGTATTTATTCCCTCCTGTTGATCTATTGCTATCTGTGTTGCGATGCTCTAGTTTCGTACCCGTGATATCCCTTGCAGCCCTACATTGCCTTGGACACCTCCTATTACCTGTTGTTTGGTAGATAGTTGGACCTGCGCGTCGTAGTCGCTTGCTCAAGTGCTGTTGCGTGTCGTCCGACTACGCTTGTTGGAGTATTGCCGCATGTTTGATGTTGGAGATGATCATGGCTTTACTTATCATAACTTTAATTACTGTTTAACAACTAAAATTGAAGTAGGTAAGCAGAGGCACAGGTGGGCAATAGATGTTATTTGGTTGTTAACCGTCCACTTGTGTCCGTGGGACCCGAGTACTTGATACATGTTCCTTGAATATTCGCTATCCACATCCGGGAGGATTATGGGACCCCGAGCGAGCTTGATTCATTCTTATTTCTTGGGGCCACAAACTAGTTTGAGGTTTTATTTACTATCATGTACTTATGCCATGCTTTCTTTGCTTTATTACGATTGTGCGAGGAGCACTGCTTTAGGTAAGCGGAGTGTTTTCGCAGTATCGACAAGCCCGTTTGGGTTCTCGATCGTTCTGATCGACGCAAACCTTGAGTCCGTCTCGAAGTCAGCTAACTTCGTTGCGGGTAGCTTAATGGGGTGGCCCCCTGAAATATTTCTAAATCCTGTGATTGCTTTGTCGTGAAGGGTTTTGATTTGGTTTTTCCGAGGTTAATCGAGTGTGTGTTGCTATTTGTGCACCCCTGCAGGGTAAAACTTTCTGAAAGCCGTGTCCGCGGTTATGGACGACTTGGAGCACAGTATCTCGATCATAGACAACTATAACTAAAGTAGTGCTATAAATTTGACTTTATAATGACTAGTAATCAGTTTTACTATAATGGAATGGCTAAATAAAACTGCCAACAATTGCTTGTTTGGGTTGTCGCTTGCGACCATTGTATCTGACTAGTAAGTATTGCAACTATAACGGAATGGCTAAATAAAAGTACCAACAACTGCTGGGTTTTGGGTTATCTCATGCTAATTGTATTTGACTAGTAAGTGTCGCAACTACAACGGAATGGTTAACTAAAAGTGCCCACTGCTTATTATATCAGGATGACTATCTATACCCGACTAGTAATTGGTGTAACGATAACCGAATAAATAAAACTGCCAACTGTGTGAGTTCCTCGGTTGACTTCCTCGTTTGGTCTCGAGGGGGAAACACCAGGATGGGTTTGTTTGGTGGTAGTATCAGGGTGGTTCCGAATAGGTCATTCTTACCCCTCTCTGATAGCCGCCAGTTGTATCGAGTCTCTATAGGTTGTTTAGTGCATGCTGCCGCTTGGCCCACCATACCTATATAGGCGAGGACCGAATTCTAGTCTCGCCGTACTTGGCCTCAAGATCTTGACTCTCTCTTTTTCCTTTGCCCTTTGTCGGCACCCCTTTTGTTTAAGCAGGTTTGAGATCGACGTCGTTAGCAGGGTTATCCTTCCGACTTGGCATGGGCAGGGTTATGGACGCCATTGGTTATTCTTCAGGGCTCTTAGCCCCATTTGCATCTTGTCCGTAGTCGGAAGCTATATCATTTTCAAGGTGATTTGGATCTTTGTATTGTATATCTGTATTTTTGACTCATTGAGTCGCTGTTATATATATATCTGTTATGTGGGTCCCATCGAGAACTGTTGTGTAATGTTATTACTTCGTTTTCCACCCGTATGAAAGTGCCTGGTGGTTACCTTTGAATCGTTTCTATGCGAGTTTGGCGGGTTTCGCTAAAACTTGCATAGGGCCGATTCTGAGGGTGTTACATAAAGGGACTTTAACGCTGTCTTGCCAAGACGGCTTCTTTAACACCGGTTCGTAGAAGAGCCAAAGTTCTTTTCGGGATCAACAAGCGCCTTTCTTGGTGGATGGTGACGAACGGAACCAACACAACGCGCGCGCTACTGTAGATGTAGGCGATCCATCATCATTCAGCTTTCATCGCTCGGTCGGAACCTCACCAGATACGTACGCACGTTGATCGATGGTCTTAAACTGCGCGTAGCATCCCACGCCTCGATCGGGCATCGAAAAAATCCAGCGATAGTTCACAGAAAAACATATAGCCAAATTCCCTACTAGTAGCAAAAAAAAAAACCAAAGAAAGCGTAGCCGCAAAGTGTGCAGGAATCTCTCAACATCCTCCCCGCTCCGTCGATCCGACGGGCTGGCGTGGCGTGTAGCGCGTGGCGCTTCTCGCCCGGCGCTGCATCCTCCGCTACAAATTGCCACGCAACGAATCTTTCTCCCAGCTTCCTGTGGTTTTATTTTTCTGCAGATTTTAGCACCGTACGTGCATTCTCTGGCGTTTTGCGTCCGAACGGCTACCAGCGCCGGTCCGGTCCAAGATCGGCAACGGCGAGGACGACGGCCTGGAAAACGAAACGAGCTTGCGCGAAAGCTACGTTTCTCCGAACAGAACGGAGTGCCATCACCAACCAGCCTCACGACAAATTGGAAACGGTGTCAGTGTACGTCGAATGTACCAGCATCGGAAAAAAACATCCAAGATTATGCGCCCGTCGGTTGAGCGCGCGCGGTGACAGGGAGAGTGATGAAATCGTGGCAGTAATTTCATCGCGTGCGCTTTGATACAACTAAGAAATACCGTTAGTACTCTATATTACTATCTTTATAATGGAGAGTAATGTATGCCAAGTGGTGTCATATAAAGTACTACTGTATCATTTATTAGATGCTAGACTCATCTTGTATTGATATGTGTGATGTTATATTAACTAAATATGTTACTCTATTCTCCTCTCTCTTTATTAATTCACTACCACGTAAGCAATTTTGCCAAGTTAGACCCTTAGTTACTCTTGAAGTTAGTTGCACTATAACCAGCCTTGCAGCTTTAGTGTATTACGGTCCTTAAGTACAGCTGCTCATCGAAATTAATTCAGCACGATCAATGCAATTAATTAAGGAGTGTCATAAAACATGGACTTTTACATGCAAAATTCTGATAAAAAAATATACATGTACTGCTGTATTTAACCATGTACAAATTACTCCAACAACTTGTATTTTCATCCATCGGCTACAAGATGGTGTATTGTCATCCGTCGGCTACAAGAGCACCCATAAATGTTTAAAACATGTCGAGACCAAATGTGGATGTATATTTGTGCTTTTCACATGTGCGACTTGTGTACTAATTGGGGTTTGTATGGTATGTTGTCAAATGTACATAAGCAAAAACAAACTAACTTTGTCAATAAATAGCTTTATACAACTGCCAAAATTCCTTTGTGTTGGTAAAAACAATACTTTGCTTCAAATCATGGTGTGACCTGGTGACCTTAAGAATAAAACCTTACGCTACCTTCACCATAAAACCCAATTGGGTGTACAGTATGTATCTCATCTCATATATTTTTACAACGTTCTGTAAGCCAAAGAAAGTATCATGTTACATAAAGTTCTTTCCAATATTTTCAAAAGCCCCAAAAATAAATTTATCACCAAATATATGTAGATAAATTAAGAAAAATATTTTTTTGTCCAAAACTTAATTTACGCAACTTATTTTTGTTTTTATATGTATATGTGTATACACAAGATATTTTCCTATCCATGCAGAACCTTATTTTGTAGTGGTTTGTTTAGTATCACAAAATATCATGCAAAGTGTATGGCATACATGTAATGTACATTCTATCTATGACTGCGTTGATCTAGAGCATATTAGAAGCCGACAAGTGGTTTGTCCTCAAATCTCTCTTAGTATCCGAGTGGAGATTTGGTGCACATGCGTACCAGTGCTCCCTTATTTTTGAAAAATATTAAAACTAGTACTTTTGAGGTTTTTTAAAAAATGAGAAAAATCTCGGAAATGCATGTACATGGTCTATATATTGTGCCAAATTTCAGTAAAAAAATGTTTGGAAAAAACAAATTTCTCACAGTAAATGATTAGATATATGTATGTTTTGTAAAAAAATGTTTTTTTGGTGTGCAGCCCAAAATACAATATATTTTAAAACCAGATTTCTATTGTACATCCTAGATGTATATCTAGTTATATATTTATTTTCAAAAATTGGAGACCTAAAAATACAAGTTTTAATTTAAAAACCAGGAGCACCGTGCCCATGTGCCAAAGACAGTTTCCATTAGTATCCTCACTTGTTGGTATGAATTGTTCCTTCCATCTTTTCCTATATGAAAGATGGAACTCTTTTTCTCAAGGATCCATTTGATCCTCCCATTTTGCTCGTTGGTATATTCTAGTTTGTTAGTTCTTTACTATGAAATCTGCTTCAAGTTCTTGGTAGCTTAGCATCTGATTGGTGCCACGTGATCCTTTGTACATCTTTCACTTGGTTACTTACATAAGGGTCTGAAAGCTAATCTAAAGTTATGGTATCACTACTTGCTTATTTCTTCCTTTGTCCACATAGAATAAGCGTAGACTGTCTAAAATTAATAGAATCAAAAATTCCACTGGTGTTACCTTTCTCCAGAACCCAAAAACCAAGCCAACCATTATCAAGGTGTGCACATTAGAGTGACTGAAATATAACTATTTTTCTACCATAGTTCGTGGTGTGCAACGTCTGAGATGTTTAGCTACTAGACATAACTAGTATAGGAAAACGTCCAAGACACCGACGGCCATATGCTACGCCAACAGTCTTTTATCGGTGTTGTCGGCGTAGCGCCGGGAGTCGGGCGGGTCAGCGAACGGCCGTCAGCGTAGGCAAAAATAACTGTCGGCGTAGGCTACGCCGTCGAAAAAGCCGTCGGCATAGCTATTTTCCCTTTTTATCTTATTAATACTAGAAAAATCATAACTCAATTATTCCAATTCGAAAAAATACATACTTGAAAGGATCGTATGGGCACCTAGAGGGGGTGAATAGGTGCTACTTCAAATTTTACTCTTTTTCAAATTAGGGTTTGACAAGAAAGGTAAATTTTCTAGAATATGCAACTATGGTGAATTTACCTATATGTCACACAAGCACAAACTAACACAACACTAAGCAAGAACAAGTAAGTAAAGTGCGGTAAAGGATAGAAGTAACCAAGGAAGTGGACGCGGAGATACAAGGATTTGTTTCCCGTAGTTCCTTCCTTTTGAGGGGAAGTGCGTCTACGTTTGGAGAGGGGGTGGTTTCAAACCACCAACGCCACGAGAGGCCTCCCTTGTTCTCCGATGGACCTCACACCAACGGGCTCGATTCACCTTCCAGTATATCGGCAACCTTCGAGGTGGAAGCCGGCACCTTTACAACAAGTTCGGGGCACACATCCACAACTAAATTGGAGGATCCTAAATACAAGCAAGCTGTCAAGACAAATCAAAGACAAGCTTGTAAGAACCAAATCAAAGTTAGGGTTTCCAAAGAAACACTAGAGCTTGCGTACCCTCAAGTGAATGAGGGGGAAATGAAGATCTCTCTTGGTGAAGATGTGAATCAAGTCCTCCTCCTTCGATTCTCCAAAGATCAATGACTTTGGATGGTTGGATGAAGAGATCTTGTGGATTTGGTGGCTCTAATGGTGTTGGTGTTCTTGAGCAGCTCGAGCAACTGGAGGAAGAAGATAAGGGTCCCTATTTATAGACAGCCTCCTCCACGAACCGTTTTTTGACCGTTGTAGAAAAGTCAGACCGGAGACTCCGGTCTACACCGGAGACTCCGGCCAATCTCCGGGCCAGTCTCCGATCGCCTTCCGACCGACCTAGGCTTCATCATCAAGAACACCGAGACTCCGGCCTTCCAACACCGAGACTCCAGACCAAAGTCCGGAGACTCCAGAGTAACCTCCGGTGCAGCCTCCGGACCCCTAGTCAGAATGTCCCAGCCATATACTGGGAGGCTCCACCGAGCAAGACTGAACTCCGGACCACACCGAGACTGGTCTTGCAGGCATCGGAGACTCCGTCCGAGTTTCCAGAACAGTGGAAAATGTATGTGGTCTTTTCCCAAGAGTGTGTGTGATGTTTATTTGTGGTAATACCAACCTGTGGACAATAACAAACTTGTAAAATGATCAACTTATTGTTACCGAACACCAAAAGTGATTATGACAATAAATGCCCTTTCAATCTCCCCCTTTTTGGTGTTCGATGACAACAAGTGATTTGCATGGAATAACATATAAATGTGGCTCCCCCTGACTATGTGCAGCAAGATAATGAAGTAAATCATGTAAGGAAGATAATATCAACGATAGTACACATAGATCTCACATGAGTTACAATAGGTGTTGCACACAAGCACATAGTCATAGACACACATAAGAACAGCATATCACATAAAGTTCAAGTTCGAATATCCAAATAAAAGGCAAATAACGGCAGATAGTCGCAAATCCCAAGTCCCATGCAAAGCGATGAGAATGTCTTCTCCCCCTTTGGCATCGAAACGCCGAAAAGGGAAAAGACCTATACTAGCGCCCCAATAACTCAGTAGTCATCATCATCCTCGTCATCCTCAGCATCCTCATCCTGGTCATCCTCGTCCTGGTCACCCTCGTCCTGGTCATAGTTATCATCATCAATAGCAGGCCCTTTGCCGTGAGGGCGAGAAGAGGAAGTACCCTGGTATACAAACCCAGAGGTGACATCAGCAAACGTCTTCCAGTCCACCAGACTATCCTGTTGGGCATTCCATGCCCCAAATAAGAGTGTGATCAGACTCTGTGGACTGCTGAGCCACATGCTCATCATTGTATTCATCTTCAGCTTCCTCAGTATCAGCAGAACCCTGGTCCTTGATCTCTTTGAGGAGCTTCTCAATGCGGCGGTTGCTTTGGTAAGATGCATGCTGTTGCTTGCGAATGTCAACGTTCATGCAGCAAAGATTCCTCTCCCAGAAGCTGGCCTTCTTGACCCTCTCATGCACATAGTCTCTAGTCATGGTAGGCATAGGGACATTGGAGGCATTCTTCCTCCGAACTTTAGGTGGAGAGGGAGCCCTCTCCGTCTCAATCTCCTCATCATTTCCATATCGGCGCCTTGGAGCTGGCCCCATGTGCCCCTTCTGCTGCAGAGAGACCAGAGTGTGCACTGTGAGGTGTGGTGGTATGCCATGTGGAGAATCATGCGGCTGGGAGTTGATGAGTCTCATAATCAAGGGTGCATATGGAGGATATTTCTTGAAAATAATGGCATGGAACATCTCCTCGAAAATGAAGTCCATCACATCAATGGGTGCATCGCCTCAGTCCAAAGATTGAAGGTCCGGTGAGTATGGTGTGAGGTTGACAAGCCCTCCCCTGAGAGCATCATCATTTCCAGCACTTGGAGCAATAGTGTGACGGAAAATCCTCAGCATAAGGTTGTAGAGGGGCTTGAGTCCCTTGGAGGCCCCCACAACACCATCATCATACAGAGGTGCCAGCTTTAACTTGTTCTCACCCAAGGCTGTTGAGTGCATGCGCTGCCCCACAGGAGTAGATACGCCGTGAAAAGTCTCAAAGATGACATTGGCAAAGTCATGAAAGGTAGATGTGCAGCGAGTAGATCCAGTCATCCACACCATGGTCCTGTCAAGATCAGACCCAAACACCACTGTGGCATAAAACTGCTAAACAAGGTGCACACTGTAGTCTTCGCGCAGCTCCATCAAGTTGTAGAGACCCAGCTTCTCATAGATCCACAGGGCATCATTGAAATAAGGGCTTTGGCACATTTGCTCAATGTTCATGAACTTCTGAGGGCAAACCGGTGATTTGGTGAGTACACCATACACATCCTTCATGAACACACCATGTTCTTTCCTCCAGAAACGAGGGTCCTCACTGGTGCGAGGCAGTGCATAGAAATCTGTCTTTCTCAGCTCACGGTACTCCTCTTTAGACATCTTGGCTAGGGACTAGAGGTTGTCATACTTGGCTCTCTTTGCACGTTCCTCCCTTTCATCTCTCTCTTGATCCCTCTTCATGTAATCTGCATCTCGTGCCCGCTGTTTCCGGTTGGACGGAGGCACGATAAACTGACCCTGAGCTTCATCATAGCGAGGATTGCCCCTTTAGGACTTAGCCTTGGTGCGACGAGGACGACTAGAACCATCACCTATGAACAGCAGTGAGGGAGATAGCATGGAGATGAGTATATATGTCCCAAAGATGCAGTACAGGAGCTTTGATGCATTTCTAGACTACTTTGATTCACCCAACACCGGAGTCTCCGCACTGACACGAGTCTCTGTTAGATCGAGTCTCCGGCCCTGGGACCGAGTCTCGGCCTGACTAGAGTCTCCGACCTAAGTCCGAGTCTCCGGTCGAGGCTCTGCATGCGGGGAGATCTTTGGTGAGGGTGAATCTAGTAGATCGGGCAATGCAACAAGGCTAAAGTACTAGAGTGCATGCAAACAAGTGATTCCAATGGACAAATCGGCAACAATCCTCAAAAACACATCTAGGGTTGAACCCTAGGAGGAAAAAGGAGAGGAGAGGTACCAGATCTGTCCATGGGATCGATTCCTATGGTGGGAATGACCCAATGGAGGAGAGGGGAAGGTTGGCCGGCTGCACGGCGGATCCCGGGGGCTTCTTGACCTCCGGGGAGGATTTTTGGAGGAGGAGGCGACGGGTTTGGAGGTAGGGGACGGGGTGAAGAATGAGGAACTGTTGTTCCAGTTCACCCCGTGCCCCTTCTTTAAGTGACAGAAACCGTCCAGACCGGAGACTCTGGTCTACACCGGAGACTCCGGCCTACACCGGAGACTCCGGTGTTTGTACACCGGAGACTCCGGTCCTCCTCGACCAAAAGTTCCAGGAAAGGTGTTTGGGGACATATATGAGAGACAGATGGTTTTTAAGATAGGAAAAGGTCTTGGGTTGAGACATCAAACTACGAAGAACCAATAAGAGCCATAGAAGTTCGAAAATAATCAGAAAAGCTCCAAGGGACTAAAATCAAGAAAATGACAAACATGAGTAAGTGCCAACCTCTCAAATGAGAGAGGGCGGTGGCCTAGGCCACCATATTTGAGTATACTTGGCTTGGCACCACGAAGATATATCTTGGGTCCATTACCAAAACTCATCATTAAGCTCACATATCACTAAATGATGTTAAGAGGAATGATTTTGATTGCTTTGGGCATAATGGGGGAGGGATGGTCCAATCAATTAGGACCTCACTCCCCCTATATCCATGCCTACACCTAGACCAAATATGAGATGAAACATAGGTGAGAGTGCAATAACATCAAGTCAAGCTCCTAGAATCTACGATATTTAGTTCATTCCTCAAGTAGAAAAATCTTGCTTCATCAAGTGGCTTCGTGAAGATATCAGCAAGTTGATCTTTGGTTGGTACATATGATAGATCAATATCACCTCGAGCAACATGATCTCTAATGAAGTGATGGCGAATCTCAATATGCTTTGTCCTTGTGTGATCCACCGGGTTATAGGCAATCTTGATGGCACTTTCATTGTCACATAGAAGAGGCACTTTGTCACAATGGACACCGTATTCCTTTAAAGTTTGCCTCATCCATAGCAATTGAGTGCACGCACGAGCAGCTGCCACATACTCGGCTTTGGCGGTGGAGAGAGATATACAATTTTGCTTCTTGGAAGACCAACATACCAAGGACCTACCAAGGAATTGGCAAGCCCCGGATGTTGATTTTCTATCATCCTTGTCACCCTCCCAATCCGAATCCGTGTATCCACAAAGAGCAAATGTTGAGCCTTGAGGATACCAAAGACCATAAAATGGGGTATGAACCAAATATCGAAAGATTCTCTTGACCGCCATCAAATGGCTTTCTTTAGGAGCCGCTTGATATCTTGCACACACACCTACACTCAACACAATATCGGGTCTAGATGCACAAAGGTAAAGCAAAGAACCAATCATAGACCAGTATACCTTTTGATCCACATCTTTACCATTTGGATTTTGTTCTAGATGAGTCTTTGTAGCCATGGGAGTAGGAGCTCCATTCAAATCTTGCATTTTGAATCTCTTGAGAATATCTTGAGTATACTTGGCTTGGTTGAAGAATGTCCCTCCTCTAACTTGCTTGATCTCAAAGCCAAGAAATACTCTCAACTCCCCCATCAAGGACATCCGGAACCTACTAGTCATAAGCTTTGAGAATTCATCATTAAAAGCTTTGTTAGATGAGCCAAAGATAATATCATCAACATATATTTGGCATACAAAAAGCTCCCCATTGATCCTCTTAGTAAAAAGAGTGGGATCGATTTTCCCAACCTCAAAGCCACGGTCAAACAATAACTCTCTAAGGTGCTCATACCACGTGCGTGGGGCTTGCTTGAGCCCATAGAGCGCCTTATCAAGTTTGTAGACATGATTTGGGAAGTTGGGGTCCTCAAATCCCGGGGGTTGCTTCACATATACCAATTCATTTAAAGGACCATAAAGAAATGCACTTTCTACATCCATTTGTTGCAACTTAAAGTTATGATGTGCCGCATAAGCAAGAAGGATACAAATGGACTCAAGGCGAGCCACGGGTGCATAAGTATCTCCATAATAAATGCCTTCAATTTGAGAATACCCTTGTGCAACCAATCTAGCCTTGTTACTTACTATAATTCCATGCTCATCTTGCTTGTTCTTGAATATCCACTTTGTTCCAATAACATTGCGGCAATCCTTTGGCTTCTCAACTAACTTCCACACTTTGTTTCTCTCAAAGTTGTTGAGATCTTTGTGCATAGCTTCTAACCAATCCGAATCTTCAAGAGGTTCCCACACTTTCTTTGGTTCAATCATGGAGATGTGTGCTTGGTGTTCACTGAACCTCTTCGATTGTGCTCTTGTGGAAATTCATTTCCTTAGATCTCCAACAACATTTTGGAGAGTGTGGTCTCTTATTTCCAACATTCTTTCCTTTCTAGCTTCGCGACGAGCGTGGAACTCCTCATTGTTTCTTGGAGGACCCTCTTCATCATTTTGATCCTCGTCTTGACCATCAACTTTACCTTGATCATCATTGGAGTCATCCTCTTCATTGGGAGGCAAGGATTGACCTTGGTCTTGATCAAGTGCTCTTCTAGCATCAATTTGAGCTTGTCTCAAAACAGTTTGGATGGATCTTCCTTGACAAATTGACTTGGCACCACTTGACAACCCATCGAATGGACCAAGCTCCCTTTGACTAGAGTTCACACATTGGTCACTATGTTGAGGGTCCACATCTTGTCTTTGGCTTGAGTCAATGTCCTCTTCGGTAGATGGAGCATGTTGAGGTTCTGAAGATGAGAGTTCCACTCGAGTGGAGCATAGTTCTTATCTATCCACCATAAGGGGTTCCTCAACGGGGCGGATATAACCCACACCCATTCTTCCTGTGGCATCCTGAGGCATTTCATCATCTGCATCACAAGCATCAACACGCCACCCTTGGGGACCATCATATTCTTCGAAGGTCACACTACAAGATTCTATGACGGCTCCGGAGAGCTTGTCATAGATTCTATAAGTGTGAGATTCGAGACCATAGCCAACAAAAATACCCTCTAATGCTTTAGACTCGAATTTATACAAACGAACACCTTTGATGAGATAGAAACACTTACAACCGAACACCCGGAAATACGATATGTTGGGCTTGTTACCGGTAAGTATCTCATATGGAGTCTTGTTGATTTTCTTGTGGAGGTAGAGTCGGTTTGAAGCATGGCAAGCGGTGGAGACGGCTTCGGCCCAGAAGTTGTATGGAGATTTAAACTCCGCCAACATGGTCCTAGCCATCTCAATAAGAGTCCGGTTCTTCCTTTCGGCCACACCATTTTGTTGAGGGGTGTATGCAGCGGAATATTGATGTTTAATCCCCTCATCACTAAGGAAATCATTCAAGGTGTAGTTCTTGAACTCGGTGCCGTTGTCACTTCTTATAATCAACACGGGAACATTGTGTTGCCGTTGAACCAAGTTGATGAAGTCGATAAAAGTCCTTTGAGTTTCACTCTTCAACTTGAAGAAATAAACCCAAGAGTATCTTGAAAAGTCGTCAACAATCACCAAACAATATTTCTTCCCTCCAAGACTTGCATGAGATGGAGGACCAAATAGGTCCACATGGAGGAGTTCCAAGATCTTGTTAGACTTGATTTGGTTCGTGGGCTTGTGACGAGCGTCATGCATCTTCCCTAGAACACATGCCCTGCAAACACGATCTTTGGCAAAGGAAACATTTTCTTTTAGTCCAACAATATGGCCCTCTTTATGGAGACTTTGAAAAGTTCTCATATTGACATGGGCTAGTCGGCGGTGCCATAGCCAACCCACATCGGCCTTTTCGTATAAGCACATCGGACCTGCAGTAGCTTGCCCCGAAAAGTCCACCACATACAAGTCATTTTCGACGTACCCAACAAAAGCGACCTTGAGAGACT
This sequence comes from Avena longiglumis, assembly GCA_030063025.1. Classification (NCBI taxonomy): domain Eukaryota; kingdom Viridiplantae; phylum Streptophyta; class Magnoliopsida; order Poales; family Poaceae; genus Avena; species Avena longiglumis. Next base: position 118,712,656 of record CP125976.1, read on the forward strand.
TGCTCCACATGAGGACCACAATATCATCATCAATAAAGACGGCAAATCCCATCTTTCCAAGAGCACGGACAGAAAGTAAATTGTATCCAAGGGTTTCAACAAGCATGACGTTCACGACTGTAATGTCGTGAGCCACCACTACCTTGCCGAAACCCATTACCTTAGACTTTGACTTGTCGGCATATGTGATGGTTATTTGATCTTCATTTGACACCAAGTCCTTGACAATAGACGAGCTTCCGGTCATATGACTTGTGCAACCACTATCGATCACCCATTTAGACCCTCCGGAAGCATAAGTCTACAAAAATATCAAGCTAGTTTTTAGGTACCCATTTTTCAATGGGTCCTCTTTTGTTAGCAACAAGGGTCTTGGGAACCCAAATAGACCAAGCAATTTAACCATCATAAGGGCCAACATATTGTGCATACACATCACCATAATAATCACGCATTAGAACATAGTGAGGGTTAGCACTTCCCGCAAAATCATCATGAGACATAGTTTTACCATTTGTGGTCTTACTCTCCACAATGGTATTGTTGGTCTCTTCTGCGGGCTTGTCCTTTTTCTTCTTATTGTTCTTCTTCTTTGTTTTGGAAACAAAACCAATGCCCCCTTTATCACCATTACGCCTTTGCTTGCTCAAAAGATCATCAATAGACTTGTTGCCTTGTGGAAATGTGGCCTTAGCAAGCTCCCCCTTCAACCTAGCATTCTCTTCAAGAATAGTTGTGCTACTAGATGGAATGAAGTTACTAGGTGAAGGAATATTGGCCAATTGAGTTTGAAGCGTTTCATGGGACTTTGTGAGTGACAAGAGTTCACTCTCCAAGGCCTTGTGGGCCTTGTTAAGCAAGCTAAAGTCCTCGGCAAGTTTTTCATGAACCACACCAAACTCAATCTTGTCCTTTTTAGCTCTTTTATATTTAGCAATAGCATGATCATGCTCTTTGATGAGTTTGTTAACAATAATGTCATTGGCCTCATCAAGCCCTTCAAGTTTTAATTCAAGTGACAACCTAGTTTCTTGTTCTTCTTCTAGAGCATTGTTTAGGGCCTCTAGCTCAATCATATGTTCATGCCCAAGTTTACATCTTACATCTAGAAGCTCTTGAGTATGTGATAGCTGATCTAAGATGTTTCCAAAATGTAGCTTAGCATCACCTCCTAGGTTAGTCATAAACTCATCAAAGGCAATTAATTCCTTTTTAACATCAAGAGACATCTCATCATCAATTTCATCATTATCTAAGTGAGTAGAGCGGGATGATGAAGATACCTCCGTTCCTCTTGCCATAAGGCAAGTGGCGTTCTTGGTGGAAGAGTTCTCATTTGGAGAATCGAAGAGTGAGAATGTCGGAGTAGAGGTGGTGGCAAGAGCAGCCACACCATGAGAAGTTTCCTCTTCGTCATCTTCATCGTCTTCATTGTCGGAGGAGTACTCTTCATGAGTGATCAAGACAATTTCTCCCGGCTTCTTGTTGATGGGATTCTTTTTGATGAAAGGTTTATTGTACGGTCCCTTGAGAGTCTTCTTCAACACAAGCTTTACACCATGATCTTCTCTCTTCTCATAGGGGCAACTAGCTACAAAGTGGTAGCGGTCACCACAATTGAAGCAATTTCTCAATCTTGTGGTATTCTCTCTTTTCCCATTTGGATTGCTTCTCCGTTCCATTTCCATCTTGGCCTTGGCGGGGTTCTTCCAAAAGTTCTTTGCATAGAAAGCCATATATTGACCATGAGCAATCTTGACTTCATCGGGATGGTCCATGGAAAGCCCTTCATCACTATCATCTTCATCCCCATGGTCCACAACTTTGGCCTTCAAAGTAACATTGACAACATTGCTCATACCAAGGGAACGAGGACGGGCATCTTTGGCATTCTTGGCGGCAACCTTGAAAGCCGCCATCTCTTGCATAACTTCATTTGAGGTCATGAGATGGTAGTTGTGTATTCCTTGTAGGCTCTTCAAGTCGGTGGGCTCAAAAGGCATGAGTGCACTCACATATTTCCTTTTTATCCATGCATCATCCACATGTGAGGCACCCACATTCCTAAAAGCAGTGGCGGTGGTCTTGAGCCTTCGGTACATATCTTCGTGATCTTCACCTTATTTCATGTAGAAGCCTTCGGCTTCATTGCTTAGAGCATCATATCGGTTCCTCCTCATACTCTCATTTCCAATAAACAACACAGTGAGAGCATCCTAAGCTTCCTTGGCAATGCTAAAGTGCTCAATGTGTGGATAATCCTTTGTCCCCAAACCTTATTGCATCATATGCAGAGCAGTGGCATTGAGTTGACTATTAATAATCTCTCTTCTTGTCAAGTTGTTTGGATCCCCAATAAAGAGTCCATGCTCGATGATGTTCCATAGTTCAATGCAAGAGCTGCGCATATAAGTTCTCATTAGTGATTGCCATTGAGCAAAAGTAGCAAATTCTTCAAGCTTAGGTGGTTCACCTCTATTGTATACATGAGGGTGAGGGATTGGAGGGTCGGGAGAGTACCATGAGTCACGGTGCTCACCCTTCTCACCATTATTGTGCGTGGAGGAATTAGCGTTGTCTGGTTTGCCCCCTACCACCATACCCTCGGGGGATACCGGAGTATTCCCTTTAGGTACAATGGATGGTAGATCCTCTTGAGGAGATGGGGGTGATGAGCCATCTTTGTCTTTAAGAAGTTGCTCAAGCATCTCCTTGACTTCGTTGACCAAGGAAGATCTCAATCTTGTTTCCAAGTTTCTGAGATCTTCCATGGTCACCGGGGTCGACTCACTACCACCATCCCCTTCTTGGCTACTCATATTCTCTTAGGCGGTAAAGCCCAAATAAAGAGTCGAGGCTCTGATACCAATTCAAAGGATCGTATGGGCACCTAGAGGGGGGTGAATAGGTGCTACTTCAAATTTTACTCTTTTTCAAATTAGGGTTTGACAAGAAAGGTAAATTCTCTAGAATATGCAACTGTGGTGAATTTACCTATATGTCACACAAGCACAAACTAACACAACACTAAGCAAGAACAAGTAAGTAAAGTGCGGTAAATGATAGAAGTAACCAAGGGAGTGGACGCGGAGACACAAGGATTTGTTTCCCGTAGTTTCTTCCTTTTGAGGGGAAGTACGTCTATGTTTCGAGAGGGGGTGGTTTCAAACCACCAACTCCACGAGAGGCCTCCCTTGTCCTCTGATGAACCTCACCCCAACGGGCTCGATTCACCTTCCACTATATCGGCAACCTTCGAGGTGGAAGCCGGCACCTTTACAACAAGTTTGGGGCACACATCCACAACTGAATTGGAGGCTCCCAAATACAAGCAAGCTGTCAAGACAAATCAAAGACAAGCTTGTAAGAACCAAATCAAAGTTAGGGTTTACAAAGAAACACTAGAGCTTGGGGGCCCTCAAGTGAGTGAGGGGGAAATGAAGATCTCTCTTGGTGAAGATGTGAATCAAGGCCTCCTCCTTCGATTCTCCAAAGATCAATGACTTTGGATGGTTGGATGAAGAGATCTTGTGGATTTGGTGGCTCTAATGGTGTTGGTGTTCTTGAGCAGCTCGAGCAACTGGAGGAAGAAGATAAGGGTCCCTATTTATAGACAGCCTCCGCCACGAACCGTTTTCTGACCGTTGTAGAAAAGTCAGACCGGAGACTCCGGTCTACACCGGAGACTCCGGCCAATCTCCGGACCAGTCTCCGGACTGCCCTTCTGACTGACCTAGGCCAGTTCATCACCAGCAACACCGGAGACTCTGGCCTTCCAACACTGGAGACTCCGGACTGACCAAAGTCCGGAGACTCCGGAGTAACCTCCGGTGCAGCCTCCGGACCCCTAGTCAGAATGTCCCAGCCATATCTTGGGAGGCTCCACCGGAGCCAACACCGGAAACTCCGGACCACACCGGAGACTCCGGTCTTGGCAGACCGGAGACTCCAGTGTGGAGTTTTCAGAACGGTGGCAAATGTATGTGGTCTTTTCCCAAGAGTGTGTGTGATGTTTATCTGTGGTAATACCAACCTGTGGACAATAACAAACTTGTAAAATGATCAACTTGTTGTTACCGAACACCAAAAGTGATTATGACAATAAATGCCCTTTCAATACTTCCTTCGTTCCATTCTATAGTGCCTATAGTTTTTGGCACAAAAATTAAGAAACACATGTGGAGAGAAAATTAAAATAGTTTTGGATGGGATTTTTCGTGACCAATTGACGTGATAAAATAGAGGAGTTTGCAGGAGAGATGAAATGCTATATACTTTATGTAAATCCCCCTAAAAAATTGTCTAGATGAGTTGTGTAACTCAATATATCTTATAATGTGGATTTTTTCTTAAAAAATTATAGACACTATAGAAAAAAAGAGGGAGTATAATATATCAAAATTTGCAGAAAAATAAGATCTATCTAACTAAACTCAAATATTTTTATTAAACAAAATATAAAAACATTACATATACTTTTGTATAACATATTTTCTATTTTTCGAGTGCCAACAACGGGGCGTTTTGTGAACAACCACCAAAATGCTCATTTAAAATGCTACCACCCATTTTTTTCAAAAATACTAGACCACCTTACATGGACAATGTCTCAACGTGAAGACCTCAAACCTTTCCGTTCACCCCTGGTAAAAAAGACAAATATCTGCCGAACCGGTAGAAAGTGGGTCTGGTTTAAACTACAGCTACATGATCTAATGCTCATGATTTTTTGAAAAAAATACTTTTAGACTCACAATATGATATTTCTTCAGAGATCCGGTGCAAGTTTTAGTGAGGCTCATCACATATCTTCATGCTCGCTGTTTTGACCATATTTTGAAACGGGAAAATTTTGAAACGGGCATAAGAAATTCAAAAACGGTCCGAAAAATGTAAATCCTTCATGTGGTGTCATATTATGTGACATAGTTGCAAGAAAAAATACCAAACTTGGTGATTGATTATGTCTCAAAAAAACCTTCACAAAATGACCTATTATGTTCGAGGTTTCCTGGCTTACGGATCAAATGGCCAATGTTATAGCTAAAATCAGGGCATAATTTGTGATATCGTATCCATATTGTGCACGCACGTGCATCATGGTATGACAAACAATGTTGCAGGAGGAGGTTTCCTTTTCGTTAAATGGAAAAGCCATTTTTATTTTCCGAGTGCCAAAAACGGGTCGTTTTGTGAAGCAACCACCAAAATACTCATCCAAAATGCGGAGATCTCAAACCTTTGTGTCCGCTCCTGGTGAAAAATATAAATGTCTGCCGAATCGGAATGAAGTGGGTCCGGTTTAAACTATAGATACATGATCTAATGCTTATTTTTAGACTCACAATATGATGTTTTTTAGAGATCTAATGCAAGTTTTAGCGATGCTCGTCACATATGTCCATGCATGTCGTTTTGACCATAGTTTGAAATGGGAAAATTTTGAAACGGACATAAAAAATTCAAAAATGATTCAACTAATGTAAATCCTTAGCGAAAAACCTTCACAAATGACCTATTATGTTCGAGGTTTCCTGACTTTTGGATCAAATGACCAATGTTATGGCTAGAATCGGGGCATAGTTTGTGATACTGTACCCATATTATGCATTCATGTGCATCATGAGATAGTGAATAATATTCAGGAGGAATTTTTCATTTTCGTTGAATAGAAAAGCCATTTTCTATTTTCCGAATGCCAAAAACGGGGCGTTTTGTGAAGCAATCATCAAAATGCTCATTCAAAATGCTCCACCCTATTTTTCAAAAGGGATTTATATTTTCATGCCCCTGATTCGTTAGTTGTACTCACTTTTTCCTAGCCGCTTAGTTTTTCCTCATTTTTGTCCAGCTCCTAATATGGAAGTCTCACATCGGTCTAAAACTCGCTCTCTGTCGGGTCCCGTTAGTGGACCCTCGTCGTTACGTGTTGACAAGTGGGGCGGCATTCAGGTGGATCCCGTAGTGGACCCTCGTTATTACGTGTTGACAAGTAGGACCACCCCTCCCGTTACGTGATGACAGGTGGGGCCACGTTCAGTTGGGTCGCGTAGTAGGAACACTCCCCCCCATGGTGTGCGGCCGGCTTGTTGGGAACACGTTTTGGGGGATGTGGTGTGGGACCATTTGGGGCACGTATGGTAGTTACGTGCGTCCTGTCGTCTAAATTGGAAGATTTCTTTTTGTTATTTTTATGATTGACCTTTTTAAGAGCGCATTTCCCCTTTATGTCGATAACATTTGTTATTTTTGCCAAAAAAGGCTGCGAATCTAGAGCAGCTTCTCTCTTCATTCATGGTTCCTTTTGGCCATTGTATTTTTTTCAATCCGACAACAAATCTAACCAGCACCATAAATATGTAGATAAATAGAGCAGATGTAGATAAAGCAGCTAATAAAGGATTATATACAATACTTAAACTAGGTTTGACATTTAGGCTGCTCAGCAGCAGCAGCTTACAAGTTTAACACAGACAACAAAACAAAAGAAGCTGCTTTACAGCAACAGCATCACAAGATCAGTGGCCCCTCCTGGCCTCCGCTAGGAGGGCCTCCGCCTCCTCCCTTTGGCGCTTCCTCCACTTCATGCTGTCCAGTCCCTTGACCTTGAGCGCCTTGGGCTTGGTCGGAGGCATGTGACCCTCCTCGATGGCCACCTTCTGGAGGTTGCGGAGGTGAAAACCGAGCGCCTTGTGCTAGGCTCTTAATACGTTGGCGTTCTTTGACGGGCCGTAGGTCTTCACGTCCTCGTCATATATCACGGGGGATTTGAAGTCGGTGGCGAGGCTCCTGGTGCATAAGGGTCACATGTAGACGTTGCTGGCGAAGAAGCCGTTGAACTGGCCGGACTTCAGCTTCCTCAGCACCTAACGATTCTTGGTGTCCATGGACTCGTCGTCGCTGCTATCCACCTATTACAAAAATAGTAGCGTGCAATAAGGACATGATTGAGATACCGTGATTATCGGGATTGATTAAATTAACCAATTGAGATCCCCTGGTTATTCCTCAATCCCCAAATCTCAAACCAAATCGAATATTGATCCCAACTACAGATCGGTGCTAATCGATCCCAACTATAGATCGGTGCTAGTCTTGATCTCAACTAGGGCATTCATAGAAATACGAGATCTAACACAAGAGGATTAGCTCTTGTAAAATACCTAGCATCCAACGATTGGAAACGAGCTGATCCTAATAACACATGATCTAGCATCCAACAATGGGAATGGGGGAAGAACAAAGGAAGGGGATAAAACCCTAGTTACCTCCGACCATGGGTCGACTAAGCTTGTGTCGAAGGTGTTCTTCGGCCTGATGTAATTGTTGTCCCCGTAGGGGTCCCAGCCGTGCGGGATCTGCAGGAGAACGGCGGGCGTCTGAGACGGGCCTCATGGCGACTACGGTGGAAGCGGGGACGAGGGTCTCGACAGGGATGGCGGCTACCTTCAATGCCTTGACGGGGACGGGGGCCTCACCGCGCCATTCTTCTCCTTCGCCGGCGTGGTTGGGGTTTTCTTAGGGTTTTGCAGAAGGTGATGGGACAGTGGAGATGGTTACATGAGTGAGTGAGCGAGTGAGTGATGAGTAGGAGTGAGGAGGCCTCTACAAAGGTGAAGGGAGGAGAAATTTCGTTGCACCACCGTGCACCGTGTAACCACATGCGCTACTGCACCGTGCACGACCACACGCGTCCGCTACCGCCCCGTGCAACGCGACACGCGTACAGTGCGTTACGTTTTCCCCCTCGTGTCTAACCTTGGCCACTTAATTATGCTCAGTTATACCCTCGAGTGTAGCACTGGCAGTTTGGTTGTACTCAGTTTTGCCCTCCGGTACTAACATTGCCATGTGCAATATACTCACTTTTACCCTTCGGTGGCTGGTCAACAAAGAGTCAACAAATGGGTTTTAGCTAGCTAGTTGAGTCATTTTATGCACAACAAATTCAAAAAGATCAAATAATAGTGGCATCTACCCAGGGAGTATTATTATGTGACCTGCCACCATAATAAATATATATAAATCAAGTGTTAACCTAAATCACCACTTCTCAAATCACCTTCTATCTATGAAGGTTCATGTCTTTCTACTCAAGCCTCTCCCCAAAACATCCCTCCCCAAAACATAATTTGTCTGAATGAGGCAATAATAGTCAAATTGATATATATTTGAATTGCAAATAATTTGATGTATGCCAATATGTATTTTATTGTATAAAATAAGCATTTTCCATTTTTTAAATCTCCTTTTGTTTTCTATTTAAACCCACTTGTCAGTTTTTCCCTTGGTTTTAAAGTTCTACTCGGTTTTGTCCTTGGTTTTTAAGTTCTACTTAGTTTTCCTCTCCCTCTTAGTGACAAACTCTCACACCTGTGCTCATCTTGGTTGCTACGCTCTGATTGGTCGAGACAGTTGTCACGCGGATCGTACCCACCAATCATTGATCCTCTGATTGATCCTCTGTGATCTAGCTGATAGGATAACCCCTGTATCTGTCGGGGGCACCTTCTATCCATGCAAAATAACGAGTTTGCCACCGATGCTTTAAATCCATAAACAAATGATTTTGAATATAATTTGAAGGGAAAGTGTTCAAAGGTGTATAATTTTTGTATTATATTTCACTCCATGTCCTAAATGCGATTTCAAAGAGTTCAAAGGTGTATAATTTTTGCCATATACAAGTTTATGCATTATATTCTATGAAAATGATAATCTCTCATGATTTTCTTAGCACATCATTATCACGTATTAAGTGCGATTTCATAGTGTTCAAGTTTAGGGATCACTTTTCACACTATAAAAATGGTAAACAACCTTTTACATTAAGAGTTGTATAATTTTTCAATTTGAAAGTGTTCAAGAGTAGTGTCAATTATAAACACTCTTTTACATTAAGAGTTGTATATTTTTTAAATTTGAAAGTGTTCAAGAGTAGTGTCAATTATAAATACTTTTTTTACATTAAGAGTTGTATAATTTTTTCAATTTGAAAGTGTTCAAGAGTTGTGTCAATTATAAACACTCTTTTACATTAAGAGTTGTATGATTTTTTTAATTTGAAAGTGTTCAAGAGTAGTGTCAATTATAAATACTCTTTTACATTAAGAGTTGTATGAGTTTTTTAATTTGAAAGTGTTCAAGAGTTGTGTCAATTATAAACACTCTTTTACATTAAGAGTTGTATGATTTTTTTAATTTGAAAGAGTTCAAGAGTTGTGTCAATTATAAACACTCTTTTACATTAAGAGTTGTATAATTTTTTTTAATTTGAAAGTGTTCAAGAGTTGTGTCAATTCTAAACACTCTTTTACATTAAGAGTTGTATAATTTTTTTAATTTGAAAGTGTTCAAGAGTTGTGTCAATTATAAACACTCTTGTACATTAAGAGTTGTATAATTTTTTTTTAATTTGAAAGTGAATCGCTAGCCGTGCGAGGTTTTGTCAATTATAGTTTCAGACCGCGCGAGAGTTTCATAATTATAAACACTCTTGCAAACCAACTGAATCGTCACTGCTCTAGGGAAATTTACAATAGATTTTATCTATCTCTGAGAGTTATGGAGGTTACAACCATCGCTGGGAAGTAAAATCCATAAAGATATAGTTCACAACCGCGAATTACGCCAGAACTGGATCAATCCTATTCAAAAAGCAAGACAGTTAGTTGAGCACCAGTGATTCGCGTTCAAATACTACCAATAATCAACCCATAAAAGGGAAACAATGCTTACCCAGATGGAATCCATGCGTTAGATCCCTGCGATTCCACCCAATCTTCTCCATGCTCGACGCGGATGGACGGTGCACCAGCAGGCGTTGCATACTGTTTCGCAAAAGGGGTAGATCTAGCAGGGGCGGGAGCAGAACCGGAGCTGGAGTAGGCTCCACGGCTAGGGGGAGGGGGCGGCTCTGGGGCCGAGGACGACATAAGGTAGGAGGGCACGACGGCGGGGCAGTAGACGGACAGTGTAGGAGCTATTTCAGGCTCGGGGGATGCTTTGGATGAGCGAGAATGGTCGGTCCGACGTGTCTCCATGCGGCCCCACTCTTCACTACGTATGCAAGATCCGTCCCAACGCGGCCCCACCCTTCACCACGTATGCAGGACCCATCGCAACACGGCCCTACCGGTCAGGCATGTAATGGTCGATGCCTCATAACGTAACGCTCAACGTCCGACATGTCCCAACACGGTCCCACCAGTCAGCATGTAACGGTCAAGCCTTTGACCTGACGGCATCCCTCCGTCCGAGCGCCCGTGAGTATTTCTTAACATGGGAGAGGAAAAGTAAGGAAAAGTTAAGCGGCTGGAGAAAAGTGAGTTCAACTAACGAACCAAGGGCACGAAAATAGAAAACCCTTTTCAAAATACTAGACCACCTTAAATTAACAATGTTCCAACTGAGAGATCTCAAATCTTTCTATCCAGCCTTGGTGAAAAAGACAAATGTCAACCAAATCGCTAGGAAGTGGGTCCAGTTTGAACTATAGGTACGTGTTCATGATTTTTTTGCAAAAAATATTTTAAGCCTCACACTATGATGTTTTTTCAGAGATCTAATACAATTTTCGCGAGGCTCATCCCCTAGGTAAGAATCTTCATGCACGCCATTTTGACCATTTTTAGACTCACAATATGATTTTTTTTGAAGATTTGAACACTATTAAATAAATTTTATTTAAAAATACTCGATGCATGATTAAAAATATGATAGAGATGTCATGTTTGGATTCTTCTCATTTTCTGGTCGATTTAGACATATTATTTGTCGGATTCGAATTTACGGATTTAAAGATATGAATTATTCCATATTAAATTGAAAATGGCGAAAACGTATTTATTTTATTGTCATTTGAATTCAAGATTATTATAACTTATTCATTTTTGTTTACTTAATTAATTGTTTAAAATTTTAAAAATAAAGACGTGCGACACTATGGTCCAAGGGTTAATGGGATTAATATGGTAGTATTATCTGGGTTTTTTATAAAAGCTCATCCGGAAGGATCAGAGAAGTTAAGCATGCTAGGACATAACTAGTGTAAGGAGAGTGACCGATCGGGAAATTTAACCATTAGTGTAATTTGACCAAAGATTAAACATACTTTAAAAAATTACTTGTGAAATTAACAAGTCAGACAATTCAAAAAAATGGAAAAAAAATTCTAAAAACTGGATTTATTTTTTAAGAAATAAAAACTAGGCTAACGGCTAAGCCGTCGGCGTATCCAAACGGTCGTTAACCATCAGGTGGGAGCTATGCCGACGGATTTACTATGCTAACAACTAACTAGTCTAAGCCGACGTCGTGCTATGTTGATGGATGCAGTCGGCATAGAGCCATGCTGACGCCAATTTAGCCTAGACCGACGGCTTCTAACTGTTGGCATAGTGACGCGTTCCTGTAGTAAATGTAAAATGATCGTACAGGGAGTTAAGTTCAGGTCGCACGCTCCATCGTGTTGTGGGTCAAGCAAATGTTAGTGCACATCTCCCTCAAGATTGTGGATACAATACAACCTAAGTTCCAGGTAGGGGCATTTATAAAGTTGGTTAGATGGTTTCGATGCTTTCTTTGCTCCATGAAACATTTTTAGAACATTTCTTTTTTCTACACTCCCTCTTTCAACTTTATAAAATTAATTTTCTCCTCATTCATTTGGTAAAATTTTCCCATGTGTCTCACCAAGTCTTTAGTTATCACATGAGAATAGTAACTTTTGTATCTTTTATTAGTTTATTTACTTTAGTAGATAGGTTTAGTTTGACTATATCCTATGTTTAGAATTTTAATTTTCCCTTTTTTGCTACTAATATTTATTTTGATATAAATATTTTGTTAATTTCTTTTGTCATTTCACCCTTTATCATTATTAAATGTTCCAAAACTTATTTTGACTTCGCTCGATTTTTTGGTTTTCCTCACATAAATAATCACGACTAGGTGTACGATCATTTGTATTAGTTTTTAATAATTTCTTACATTCTTTCATGTCAATTAAAGTATTTGTTGATCACTTGAGATAGTTTTTGTTTTGTTTCTCCATAAGTATATATGTGCTTGGTTATTTTTGTTTTGTTTTTTCTCTAGTAGTGTTGAAGTGTTTTCTCATGCACTTATGTTTTTCAATCCCTTATGTTATCCTTGATAACTCCAAAAAGTCTCACCAACATTGGGCCTCCGACTCCCATACATCTACATGGATCTGGGTAGGAAGTGCCTCACCTTGGGGATCACCATCTCTTCATGAACGGTCTCCATCTCCGCTCGGTCATACTCATCGCGTCCTCTAGACTACACAGTATGGCAACCACCGACATCCTCCATGAAACTCCAATTGGCGGCTGAACTATTCGTTTGCTGTGGTGGGTGAAGAGGAAGATATAGAGAGGCAGCGAGTGCAATGGAAGGTTGCTTGGGTTTGCATCCGATTTTATAGCCAAGGGTGCTATCGGGGGCGCATTCTACTAGTTCTAGTTCTCTACTTCCTCACGAGTGCGATGCATGAGTCTCCCTATGAAAACGAGCAAACATGCGGTCCGTGCATGTGTGTTCCGGAGTGTGGAAGGAAACAACAGAGGCATGTGCGTGTGCGCTAGCGCATGGCGCTTCCCACTTTGAAATGGTATCATCGCTAACTCACCATACGCCAATCAAAGAAAAACGATGGCAGTATTGCTATGCATCAAAGGCCGTATGGAGAGTTCCAAGATAGTATGTGCAAATGTATGCCCAGCAGACCAACCCACTAAACTCGAGGATGCTCGTGATATCCCGTCTAGACTCGGTGAGTTTATTCCTTCTTTCCTCCAGCTCTTGATTCATTTCATACTCTAGAGATTTCGATAATCATACTTAACTAATAATACACTAGAACTACCCCTAAGATATTTGTTCGACTCTATGTCTTAGAGATCTCGGTCATGATATTTAAGGATGTGCAAAAATATACATGAATCACACATACATACACACAAATGCATATGTATATATTATACAATTTTTGTGTGTGAAGAACTAGTTCAAGGAGTGCTTTATTACAACATGCAATTTAAAATTAGAACTAACAAATTTGAAGTGCTATACATTACAACATTAGAACAAATAACACCATAGCGAATGTTCCAAAACATCTAATTTAGTTAACTATGGCATCAAAGTAATAGAACTTTTTTCTAATGTACAATGAAGATTTAATACAAATATAAAATTTTAGTATAAAATGAAAGAATAAACCAAGACTTGGATCAACTACATGCATCAATATTTAGCCAGTTTATACAAAACAAACATAACAACTCCATTAAGATGTCAATAACTGTGGTTAAAATATTTTTTATATGTCTAGAGAGAAGATTATATGAGATTAGATGAGCATATACGAGACGAGATTTTGCTAGTACAAGTGACTGCGATTCACAAACAGAATACATGTAATTCAAGAAACAAACACAAGAATGCAAGTTGTCATTTCAATCAAAACTCGAAGGTAAATCATGGATTGATCTCATAAAGTCCGCCGTCACGCTTGTAGCGGAGAGAGAGTTTTTATACGATCTATACGTACTCACTGGGATCATCTGTGCCGGCACGTGGACCTGCGCGACCACCACCATCATGTTCGTTGCGGCCGCAGTGGACACTACAACGAGGTGGCGGAGCGCCCATGCAAGCATGGACCTGCTGTGCTTGTGCTGCTCTGTCACCGCCACGAAGAACTTGACGACCTCCTCCCCGGCGGCCTCCTCCTCCTCGGGCACCTCCATAGCCGTCATGCTAGACCTGGAAAGGGACTCCACGCCGTGTCGGTCGGTCGCCGTCTCCCACACCGGCTCCATGGCAGAATGGCCCGTGCGTGTGTGCTCCACGCCGAGAGCCACGGTACATATACACATATCCTAGCTGGACTACACGCGCGTCACTCAACCGAAAGCAAGATTATCCATTCGCATGTTAGTTAGTGCTAATATGGATCCTAAAGCATGCACTTAACTATAGCTAACAACACTTACTATAGCACTTGTCATTTTCAACTTTTTTCTACCATTATAAAATGTTTTGATTTTCTTTTTGGTATTTGTCCCACAAATAATCATGAGTAGGTGTAAAATAATCTGTATTAGTCTTCAATAATTTCTTGCATTCTTTCATGCCAGTTGAAGTATTTGTTGATCACTTCATATAGTTTTTTACTTTGTTCTCCATCAGTATATACGTGTTTGGTTTTTTCTCTAATGGTGTGGAAGCGTTTTATCATGCACTTATGGTTTTCAGTCCCTTATGTTACGCTCGCTCTATAACTACAAAAGGTCTCAACAACATCGGGCCTCCGACTCCCATACATCAACATGTATCTAGGTATTGGGGATGCCTCACCGTGGGGATCACCATCTCTTCATGGACTGTCTCCATCTCCGCTAGGTCACACTCGCCGCATCCTCCAGACCGCACAGTATGGCAACCACCGACATCCTCTATAACACTCCAATTGGCGGCTGAACTATTCATTTGATGCGGTGGGTGAAGAGGAAGAGATAGAGTGGCAGCGAGCAAGATTGAAGGTTTCTTGGGTTGGCATCCTATTTTATAGCCAAGGGTGTCGTCGGGGGCGCCTTCTACTAGTTCTAGTGCTCCGCTTCCTCATGGGTGTGATGCGTGAGTCTCACTATGAAAACGAGTGAACATGCGGGTTGTGCATATGTGTTCCAGAGGATGGAAGGAAACAACGGAGGCATGTGCGCGTGCGCTAGCACATGGCGCTTCCCACTTTGAAATGGTATCATCTCTAACTCACCATACGACAATCGAAGAAAAACGATGGCAGTATTGCTATGCATCAAAGGCCGTATGGAGAGTTCTAAGATAGTACGTGCAAATGTATGCATGTATGCCCAGCATACCAATCCACTAAACTCGAGGATGCTCGTAGTATTCTGTCCAGACTCGGTGAGTTTATTTATTCTTTCCCATAGCTCTTGATTCAGTTCGTATTCTAGAGATTTCGATAATCATACTTAGCTAATAATACACTAGAACTACCACTAAGATATTTGTTCGACTCTATGTTTTAGAGGTCTCGGTCATGATATTTAATTTAAAATTAGAACTAACAAATTTGAAGTGCTATACATTACAACATTAGAACAAATAACACCATAACAAATGTTCCAAAACATCTTATTTAGTTAACTATGGCATCAAAGTAGTAGAATTTTCCTAATATACAATGAAGATTTAATACAAATATAAAATTTTAGTATAAAATTAAAGAATAAACGAAGACTTGGACCAACTACATGCAATGTATACGTCAATATTTTGCCAGTTTATACAAAACAAATAGAACAACTCTATTAATATGTCAATAACTGCGGTTAAAATATTTTTGCTATGTCTAGAGAGAAGATTATATAAGATATGATGTTGCCCATACCCATCGATGAACAACTATCCGCTTGTGCATGAACCACATGGGTGCCGAGACTTGATTTCCTCCTCGAGAGATTTTTCGCTGACACGCTACAAGAGGATTGTAGAAGTTTGGGTCGTGCTTGATGGAGAAACAACTACGGTAGCTCGCGCTCCAACAACATATCTTTCTAGTCGGACATTAGTGAAGATTGATGCAAACAAGTAAGATACCGCGGCATATATTGTCGAGGTAACTAAGACCAAATTATCATCGTGGCCGCCACTAGCGCGACAACATTGACCCTGGTTTACTCCACACAAAACTAGGTCGGCTCGATTGGAGTGAAATGTACATAATCATGCCCATCAAATGTACAGAACCAGTAAAAATGAAGTTTGTTGATAAATACCTTGCTATAGTTTTCATAAAAAAAATAGCCGACATATGTACAACTTTTGCGCTTTATCCCTATTATTTGACACGAATTCCATCCCCTTATATTTTCTCCATTACTGTCCTAGTTCATCTCTTCATCGAGTCGGTCCCATCATCTTCAATCATATAGCTCCCCATTCCCACCTTCCTCGATACAAAGACCATCTTTATTGTTGGATCCTCCATTCCTCTTTCCTAAATGCTTTGTAGATGTCGTCCAGTGCCCAACATCATGGCTCGATGTCAGCGTCCCACTGACCAGTTGTCGGTATTATCGTCTAGCCACTGATGAATTTCTTCCCTCTCTTCTTCCCTCCTCTTGATCCCCCTCCCTCACTGCTCATCTTCATGGAAGTATTCTGGAATGCTAACGAGTGAGCTCTTATGTGCCTTAGAATTCATGAGCCCACCTTATCCCTAGTCCTCGGTGTTTGGCAATGGCGGTGACACATAGGGCCAGGAAGCATCATGTATGGCGGCACAAAGCCCCCTCCCTCTAGTGTCTACATATCTGGCTATGGCTCGCCTCTCCGGGACTTGCTACGCCAGATTCGGCCTTTCCGAGGCTTGCCGCATTCGGATTCGGAGGAGTAGCACCATGATCACGCATAACCATGGTGATTTCATAACAATTGCTTCTCTTTCTCACTGAAAATAGCTAACCAGAATATATACATTTTTTTCATGGTTAATACTCATAAAGTCATAAATAGCAATTTCATACAGTAGGTGGCACAAACCTTCAACATCACGAACAGCAATTTCTTTCCTAGGTGACACAATTACACAAAGAGTTAAATCCATGGTTAATCACTAAACTTGCTTAGCAAAGTCAATACAGTCATTGTACAATGAGAATACAAATTTACGGTCACTGAAGTCGCATCGAAGCATCACTCGCGGTCACTACTCGCATCGTAGAGATGTATTTGCTGACGTGGCGAACAGAGACCCATTGTCAGCAATAATATATAGGTAAAAAATAACAGGTAAATAATAACTACACATATGAGGGCCTTTTTGCAAAACATCGTCCCTTCCCTGATTCCCCAATTGCCTAACCCGCGACCTGTACCTGCCCCAAAAAATCCAGCGCCACGGTGGAGCTTCATGGCTCTTCCCCCGCTGCCATGAAGCTCCCCTCCTCCATGTTTTCTCGGCTCGATCCCCACACCGATTTGTCACAGACTCCAAAATGTCCACAGCCCCAAATAAATCCGGCTGTTCTTTGCCGATGGAGCTCGCCGCATGCTCTCCCACCTTCCTCTCCGCGCTCACCTGGGGCCTTGCCTTTCGGCGCAAAGTGTGCCCTCGCGTGCCCACGGGTGCACTCAGGGCTGGAACCAGCGACGCCCACGCCTGCGGTACGCCGGCGCGTCTCACAACGACACCACCGGCGTCGTCACGGTCTCGCGGCCGCCAAGCTGGTCGGCCTCGCCGCAACCCCGCGCGTTCCTCGACCTCAACACGAACTACATCGGCCCGACGTCCCGCCAAGGCCGTCACCGGGTGCAAAGCGGCCACTCGACCTGCCCGTGAACTCGTTCGTGGGGCTCCCTCGACGTGCTCGGGCCTCCGGGCTCGTCTACCTCAACCTCGAGGGCAACAACTTCTCCGGACCTATCCGGATTCGCCGACACGCGTTTAAGAAGCTCGAGTGTCGCTCGTCAACAACCTGCTTTCGTGGCGAGGTCCGGATTTCCTCGGCGTCGCCATGCTCGGAGCTCAACCTCCTACAACCCTTCACGCCGCGGGGCGTTGCCGAGCTCGAGGCCTCGGCTGCAACCTCGTTGGCTCCGTCCAGCGCTCGCCCGGAGGTCGACCACCGGATCGGCGAATTTTCTACCAATCAATTTCAGTTTCTTTTGTTTTTGGTCTCGATTGATTCTCTGCTGCTAGCTGCTAGAGGAGGTTCGATCGAAGTTGTAGACTTAGAAGCGCATCTTGCTAGATGCCCATGTAACAGCCTGGCACCTCGTGGATCAAGCAGACTAAAATAAAATAGAAAAGGGGATTGGGTTGGACATGAGAGGTCGGGAGATAGGTGGCGCCGGTAGAGCTAGGTGCTCTGGACGAGGAGAGCTAGCGTCCGTACTAGATGGCTGGCTCGCGCATCCCTGCAGGAAGAAGCGCCGCTGCCCTCCCGACAAGGACGAGGGCGACGCTGCGGTCAGAGGCCTGCCGCTCGTCGGCTGATTTTTGGTCTTTTTGCAAATAATACACGATGAGAGGATGACAGCGGTGGTCTCTAGCTCGTCTCGTCAAATACATCTGTCACGAGGTCTTGTGTGACCTTGGGTGACACTCCAACGCGTCTTTAGTGACTGTAAGTTTATATTTTCATTGTACAATGATTGTATTGATTTTGCTAAACAAGTTTGATGACTAACCATGGATTTAACTCTTACACAAACCTTCAACATCAGGAGCACTTTCTTCCATCGCCAACTTCGCGGCGGTAGGTCACACTAGCAGCACAGGGCTCCACGCAGCAAAAGCCCAAAAAAATTCCGCACTTTTTCTATGTGCCTTGCGCCTCCCCATCCCACACGCACTCCCGTCCCGTGGTTGAGTGAAGTTGCGTTTGAATCATTCAATTCGTTCCAACCTCCTCCTCCTCCTTCCTCTCCCCTTCCAATTTCCTAGACTCCCCTCGCCACTCGTAGAGCATCACGCACCCAGAGAGCCCCAAACCCTAGGCGCACGCACCCTCCCTTGGTTCATGGGCTGCGCGCAGGGCAAGTGCTGCCTTCCGCGGGACGGCGAAGGCGGACGAGGAGCGGGAGGAGGCGTGCCTGGCGGGCGCGGCGGCGCCGCCCTCGGGCGCGCCGCGGTGCCTGGAGCGGACCTGGTGCTGGAGTACGCCTCGCTGACCGTCGACGGGCTCTACCCGGACTCGCCGGGGCGGGAGTCGCAGGACGCCTACCTCGTGGCCACGCCCTTCGCGGGGGACCCCGATCTCCACCTCTTCGCTGTCTTCGACGGCCACGGCGCCTCCGGGACCGCGTGCGCGGGGTTCGCGCGGGACGCGCTCCCGCGCCTCCTCCTCGCCGCGGACGACGACGGCGGGAGAGGCCTCGCGGCGGACCCGGCGGCGGCGTTCCGGGAGGCGATGGTCGGGGTCAACACGGAGATGCACGCGGCGGCGGCCGTGGACGACTCCATGAGCGGGACCACCGCCGTGGCGGCGCTCGTGGCCGGCGGCGCGCTCCACGTGGCCAACGTGGGCGACTCGCGCGCCGTCGCCGGGGTGTGGCGCGACGACCGCGTCGCCGCGGAGGAGCTCTCCTGGGACCAGACGCCGTTCCGCGCCGACGAGCGGGCGCGCGTCAAGGCGTGCGGCGCGCGGGTCATGTCGGTCGAGCAGGTGGAGGGCGTGCGCGACCCGGACGCGGAAGGCTGGCTCGCCGACGAGGGGGACCGCCCGCGTCTGGGCCCGCGACGGCTCTACCGGGCACGGCCTTCACGCGCAGTCTCGGCGACCTCGCCGCGGAGGGCGTTGGGGTCATCGCCGAGCCCGGTGAAGAGCGTGGAGATCTCTCCGTCCCACCTGTTCTTCGTCGTCGCAAGCGATGGCGTGTTTGAGTTCTCTCCAGTCAGGAAGTCGTTGACATGGTAATGATTTTCCTCCTCTCTTCTCTAATTTCTTTGTACTTTTGTGTTTGCTCACCTGGTCCATTTGGAAGTTAGCTACTGATTGTAAACTTCTAGTGTGTTCAATCTAGCTAGTAGTAAGCAGTAATAGTAAACTAGTAATTAGCTGGTGCATTTTTTGCTTGAAGGACTTCCAATAATAACACGAAGTACACATAGTTGTTGGTTTGTCCTATTGAACTAGAGCCTTGATGTGAACTTTAGGATTTAGAAAGTAGTTAATGATAGTGAACCAGCTGGCTCACCATGAATATCAATTCTATCAGTTCTTCACATGTCTGCTAGTCGCTACTACCTTTAATGAGCCAATACATATTGTCATTGTAGGCCAAGTTTCTAAATTTGTGTCTTGCTGTAAATGATCAAGGATGTTTTGTGCCAGTCCATGCAGTAAATCTATGTGATACATCATACTCTTATGAGCTCATATGATTTGCTCTGCTCTGAATTTTCTCTTTATAAGTATGACGTCCGAGGTTATTATCAACTCCTTAGGGTGAAGAGTGGGGCATGTGATGTCAAGCATTAAACTTTAAGTCAGGGAAATATAACCGTAAAAATCATAGTGGAATGTGTTCAGCAGTGATGCTCCTATAGTATTTGGTAGCCCATGATGCATGCTGGGATACCTAAAACATCCACATATGGGAATGTTGACATTCTACAGAGCACCGGATAATTTCAGCCTTTTACAGATTATCGTAGAGTTATATTTCTATGTAAGGTGATGAGCGTTGAGATATCAGGAATCTAATAATAAGATGGAGGTCGGTGGGTGCTAACAATTTAAAACTACTCGTGGGATCAACTTCTGCATGCAGGAAAAAATGCAAATGGTCCTGGATATCACATTTTTACTGCATTTTATGTACTAGAAAGCATGCAAATGGTCCTGGATATCACATTTTTACTCTATTCTTATGTACTAGAAAGCTGCTTGTTCAAAAGGCTGAACGTATAGGGTGGTGCAATGATTATGAAATGGTCAGGAATTTGAGCTTGGTTGATGTCACCATTATGAAAGCTATCACTCTGTATAAAGTTCTCCATAAGTGGAGGTACCTTTATTGAGTCATAGATGAATAGTCGACTAGCATCTTAGCTGTAATGGCAAATTGACTAATTGGAAGTGTGATCAGCATAAAAAGGGATAAGATAGGTAAATGACAATGCGGAATGATCAAATGGAGAAAATTATTGGCCATTTTATTGGTATTGGAACTGATAACTAACTTCAGAATTGACTGCTGAGTACTGAATCACTAGTGATGTGCTTGCATGTTGTCAATTCTGTTCTGATTAACATGGTCTAGAGTTCTTAATGGAATGGTCCCCCTGTAAACCCTCTCTTTCCTTTCCACCACTAACCATGACAGTGCACCTTAGGAAACCAGGCTGTTACCAGCCTTATGTTCTCCCAAGTTCTTTCATGCACATGATTCCCTCATTGCCCCTGTGAGCATCTGCATGAAGTTGCATCCATGTACGAGTTTACCAATTTTATAGTGGTCAGAATCGTAGTTACTATTTGAGAGATATTTTAGATGGCTGTCCTGCCATATTATGCACCATTTAAAATCTTTTGGTAACAATCTCGTGTTACAGTGTGTTCGGTTTTGCTTGCTAGGTATGACTTTGGTGTTCTCTGCCTCCATGCTAGTAATGCTAAGCATTTGTCTGGATTGGTACAGGTGGCTATGCATCCAGATCCTCGAGATGCTTGCTCAGCAATCGCTGCAGAGTCATACAAACTATGGCTAGAGCATGAAAACAGGACAGACGATATAACAATAATCATTGTGCACATCAGGGATGCTCAAAATGTAGGTGCACAAATGTTGAATTATGCAGGCATAACACCGCAATTATTACTGGCTTGCAGAAATTCATTATTCTTTCCAAAATTTACTCAGTCAGGTCCTGCAGGGAGCGACAAAGCGAACTGCAGCAGCACCGGGGCACCAATAGCGCTGCACAAGGTACAGTCAGGGTCACCAGCATTTGTATCATCAGAAGCAAGTCACCTGAACGGAGTTGCTGCTACTGAACTGCCGCCATCCTCTTTTGGCTCTCCAATGGAACGGCGCCTCTCCTGTGTTGCTCCTTCGCCTACACACCCTCTACTCGAAGGGGGTAAAGCATCAGAAGCTTCCAGGCCAGCGCAAGTAGACAGTGCCGTATGCCGACCAGTGGAAGCTTGGGATTCAAGGGAGCTAGAGGGACCATTGCAGCTGCAGCGACCACTCTCCTACTGACCTTGCATGAGGTAATATCGCCAGTTTTCTGACTGAATAGAGTTAAATGTGAAGAAGCTCATATCAGTTCGCTCATTTCTTTGCAGTCCTTTAGCTGAAGTCTCACAACAGAAGCCGCAGCAACACCCTGTTGCCATACTCCCTAAGGTCTTTTGCCCTACTCTACTTTCTGTTTGTCGAATCTCTGGAGCAATTCGTTCACAAAGATGATGACTTCTACAGGTTACTTCCTGAACGGTGGGCTCACAATGTTCTGCAGCGGTCGCAAGGGTCGGCGATGTTGCTCTTTTCTTTTTCTTAGAGCACCTGTTGACTAACAATGCTAAGGTTCTGACCCAAACAGGGTCGTTTAACTAGGGGTCGATGGTGTTGGATCGTTTGTCTGGAATGGAGTTAGTCTCTGATAATTTGTGTTTGTTAATTATTACTACATGTGGAGTTGATCTTGCCGCAATATGGTACTAGCTGCAGACCTGCAGTGCAGTGTGGATGTTGCAGTACAGTTCTCTAAATATCATTGGTTACTTCACATGTTGATCACTTTCTTTTTTTCAACTTGATATGAATCTAGTGATTTCACGTTTTTGTCATGTAAACGATAACAAAATAACTGCCAGTCCAAATATATATTATCTTAACAAAGCAAAAAGGTTTTGTAGTTCGAGGGGAGTGTACTGTGTTATATTTGTAGAAGTAAACAAACAAGTATAGATTTTGAGAGTACATTATGAGACAGTTTTTGTAATCTTTGAGTTTGCATGTCCAAAAGGTTGCTCCGAACAGAAGGTGCTACTTTACTTGATTAGTTAACATCACTGTGTCTCCAATAACACTGCATTCAAGATATCGTGACAATTAACTCTTGGAGTAGATGGGTGCGAAGAACTGCTGGGAAAGCTAACAGAACGAAAATACAATATAATATCTCTGTTTGGTATCTGCGCCATAACCTCTCAAAATCATGTCTTTCACTCAATGATATCAATTGTTACAAGTTACACCAAGCGCTGCGGCCTTTCAGAGGTTCAGAAGCTTAGAAGTATATATAGAGACCATCATCGATCTTAGACTGCAGCTTGGCGCACTTCTGCTCTACCTTGACAAGCTCTTTATCCCACTCAGGTGGAACCAGATCCCTGAGCTCCACTCTTCTCGGAACGTCATGCATGTTGACATCGGTAGCTCTGTGCACCGGGTTTATTACCTCACCATTTATATGAACCGGTGCATGAGGTTCCTCGCATATTGGGGTGGGCTGCTGTGGCGGGGGAGGTCTCACCGGTGGCACATAGAAAGAATCAAGATCACAACTGGCCTCAATCATCTCGTCTAGCGAGAGGCCAGATGGCACGACAATCATGTCATGATCCTCCAAAATGGATGCCTCGTCTGTAGTATCGCTACTGGCAATGAGCCCATGTTGTGCTGCACCATTAGACTCAGCTGCAGGAGCCTGGTAAAGACGCTGACTCGGGACATAGGCTTCTGAGAAGTCTCCTGTAGAAAGTCTCGCTAACCTCCAGTTGTAGATTCCCCGGAAGATGGTAACCCAGTTAGGCACAAGATAGCGATACGAGTCATGGACCTCAAGACCAACACCTTTCTGCACCATACGCCTTGCCTCATAAACTGCCTGGGCTCCATTGAACAACCGAGCCGATTGGGTCAGATATTTCGTCAAACACTCCTCAAGAAATAACTTCTGATCTTGAATCTGGCTGCTCGAGTCAGAGCCTTGTTTTAGCCAAGATAAGTCATAATTGAACTCTGGAAGCTTGCATCTCTTTATGCTTTCAACCAATGGCTGAATTCTTGATGGCCGTGACCATCCAATGCTAGGTAAGAACTTTTCTGTGACCATCCGCTCGCTGCTCGATCTCTCCAGAAGACCAATCTCACCAGCTGGCCACTGATTAGGACTTATGCATACTGCGGCCAAAATATCTTCTGCCAGCTCGTTCACAGCATTGTTGAATACTGAGATGCAATCCTCAGGACCAACTTCAGGCGCAACACGTTTTTTAAGCATCTCTAGTGATGGGTTCAAGTAATTCACAAGTAAATCACGTGTCTTCACAAGGATGACATCAGGCTGTGGAGGAAGACTGTTTACCATCCACTTTAAGCCCTCACGGAGCTTGTCATTGTCAAAGAAACCATTGACATAGCCTTCAGTGCGGCTTCCAACTAGAAAAACAACCGAGGATGAAGCAATTTTTCCTTCACTTGGATCACTGACGCCAAGCTTGTCAATGATATTTTGTGACACGTAACCATACCCTTCATCATATGTGTCACCACTCAAAATCAGAAGAGGGAGACTAGATTGAGGAGGTATGGAGGCTAACAGACTACTAAATCGTGCCTTTTGCATTTCCCACGGAATGCTTTCAGATACCATAAATACTATACAGTTTGCGCTGTCAGCAACACCATTGCCAATAACTTGCTGGTCACTGGCCCTAACAACAGACAGGCAGCATGCACTCGGAGAATGAATCCATGTTTGCCAAATTGAGAGGTCTGCTGAAGTAAAAACTAATCCATTATCTTCATTTCCAGAACCCATGAGCTTTTTAAGTAACCATTTTGAGGCAACATTGTTGTTCTGAGATTCCATGGCACCTGGTGGGACAAGTAATAGCATCTTCCAGCAGATGCATCTGGCATCAGGTTTCCTTTCAATTAAAATGGGACCAGCTAACTCTGAAACATTTAGTCGTGACCAGGATCTTTGTTGCCGTGCATATCTTTCTTTAAAGGCATGACCAATGTCTAGCTCATGGACTGCATGCTTTGGCACCTTCATTGTACAGAAGTCAAACATTTATCATGATCTCACAAAGCATCAAAATAAATTACAGAAACTACCAAGCCTTCAAAAAATATGGCATGTCCATGGTAGACTCACCAGTGCAGTTTGATGAACTGGTGGTCCAAGTGACAGAGAATTCAATGCTGCAATAGCAAGGGCATTTTTCTGCTCTCTGACGTATTTCCTATCCGCAGCACGCTGCCTCCATTTCCTATAAGATCAGGGTAGGACACAAAGGTTAGGTACATTGAAGAATTACCGACATAGATCAAAGATACAAAAACCAACCTCAGTATCATCTTCAGCCTTTCATCTGAAATTTTGTTCTTCACTGACAGAACAATTGGTAACAAATCATCTGTTGTCTTGTTATTAATCTGTTGATCTCCATACTCATGATCAGGCAATGGGGAACCTGTAGGCCACCCAGGTTGTATTAGATTGACTTGATGAAATGATGAACCTGCCTCATCAAAATCTGTGTCGCTACCAGAGCCATGTGCCCTGAGCTCATCTTCAACTCCATGCATATCGGCGTAATCTGAGGATATAACATCTGCGAGAGGATGTGAGACTCTAGATTCTGCCAAAGCATCCATATGTTGAGTGTAGGCTACTGACTGTGGTACGCCCGTTTGTTCTCTTGCGAACTCCAGAAAACCACCATCATGGTTTTCAGGTATTATTAAATCATCAGACACCTTGGTCTTGTCTTTTGCTTTTGGTGAAGCTACTCTTTGTTCATCCATCCATCCTGTGTGCAAGAATGGGTCTTTGGTAGCACGTGGAGAAGAAGTAATAGGTAATACTGGCACACTTTCCTTTCTGCCAACAGTTGGGGAAATAGGACCTGAATATGGTGAACTGAATTGTTTATTGCCAGCTTTTGGAGAAAAGAGACCAGAATACGGCAAGGTAATCTGTCCGCCAGAAGTGGGAGGAGCAGGTCCAGAAAACGATGAACCAAACTCTCTTTTGGCATTAACAGGAATCACAAGAGCAGCCTGTGTCGTAACCAGCTTTCTTTTGCTAGCTGGAGAAGCTAACACGCCAGAATATGGTGCAGCAGTCGCTTTTTGGCTAGTGGGAGCACAAACTGGACCAGCAGAAACGTCATCGATGATTCTCCGTGATTTCTTCGAATGCACAAGTTCAGAACAACCAGATGGAAAATCGCTCTCACTGTTAAGAAAAGGTCCTTCTTTCACAGTGTATGGTTGCTCATACTGCCTCGATCCAAACCCATGGTATTCTAAGAGACTCTCAATGTCCTCGTCCTGAATAAAGACACGGGATGATAACCTTGTTTCCCAGAATGAATAAATTACTGTTCAAGCAAGAGAAAGCTTACCTCCATTGCAAGCCACTCCACAACGTGTGAAATAGGAATGCCTTGGCCAATCTGCAGACCACTGTGCAAGGAAGCCAGCGCTTGCCTTCGTACCTGGGTAGAAGAAATGTAAGCTTTACAAAAGTGTGAACTGAAGAAGAATTAGCCAACTAGACCAAAATGGACACTCTCATACAGTACAAGAGCAGAAATATGGTCTATGGTCGGACAGGCATATCCACAATTCCTAAAGGAACAGAATAAGTCTACTTGAAGAGGATCAGGGTATGGAAGAAGTTAGACTAAAACTCACACTAGAGGACATTAGGTTAGGCAAAGTTAATTATGTCTTGGTTGATTTGAACACAATGCAACGACATCCTCTGAGGTTCACAGCATTACAGTCTTCCGGTAAAAGCAGGTACTCCTCTGAGCTAAACCTCCAACGGTAGTTGATCGTGATGAGGGCAGCCCTTAGAAAAACCAGAATGTCATGGAAGCTGCCGGTGGTTCCATCCTGATCTGACCCGTGGTTCCATTCTGATCTCACAACACAAACGGCATGTCTTTGATCGACAATGCTGAGACAACGGCTGCGACAGAACAATGGCCTTATTGGTGTTCGAGTACGGATGGGGCAAGTAGAGATCCAGCGAAATGGTAGTTATTAGGAAGTCCAGTATGTATGTTTATCCATTAGCAGGAAAGGAAGTTGCATCAGTAATTCAGGAGGGTAAGAAGGAAAGATGAAGATATAAGGGTTCAATTCTTTTCCAACATAGAAACCAAGTATTGAGGGTGAAGTTAAGTCACAACATTATAATCTTTCAGATCAAGCAAAAAAAGGATCTCACACACCTCCATTTGCTATCTCTAAACCCCTCTAGTTCTGTCATCCCAATTTCTGTCATTTAACCCCTTCTTATACCCTTATGTTCACATCAACCATTGTTTCCAGAAAAAAACTGACTAATGACTTGTCATAACATAAAGTACTTTAGCTACTGCAGAACATCTTATATCTGCAAAGAAGTGCAATACTGGTCAGGAGGAGCCAGTCACTGTCAAACAGTGGTGGATCCATAAATTTTGCCCTGTGGGATCAAATTTTAGTACTCCCTCCGGTTCATATTAATGACCTCAAATTTGTCTAGATACGAATGCATCTAGTCCAAAATACACCCTCCGATCCTAAATAAGTGTCGCCATTTTGAACTAGATTTAGTTCAAAACCGCGACACTTATTTAGGATCGGAGGTAGTACTTAATTAGACACATACGAATCTAGATAAAATTGAGGCCATTAATATGGACCGGAGGGTATAATTACTGTGCCACTTTCATACACTTATGTGGACTCATGTGTAAGCTGTAGCATACTACCACACCTTTTTTATTGTACTAATTACAACGAAATTATCAGTTCCAAATTCTGGTGGCACATTTAATTATTATAACTTACAAGGTCAATTATATCACTCTTGCTAGCACAAATGCACAGCGGAGAACTAGAGGTATGAGCATATTTAGAACAAATGATTACGGTAAAAAGATGCTATAAAAATGAAGAGCCAATCACCAACAAACTAGTATACCTTTGCAAAGTGAGCATGCATCAAACAAGCCTGCAAATATGTTGCTTTCCTTGCTAGCCGAAAGAAGGCGATATAGTTCCCCATTCTGCACGCTCTGAATTGCATGACAAAAGTTGGTGCTAAGTCAAATTAAAGTTAGTACAAGCCAGACAAATTCAGATTATGCCAGATGGTGTAATTACCTTGCAACTTCTCTTGCAAACAAGACATCTGGACTGCCTCTAATTTCACGAGACATCTTAGCAAGGTCCAGAGATAACTCGGAAGGTTCAACCTAATTCAGATGTATTTAGAAGTCAGCAAAACAGTAGAAAACAACAAGACCCACTCAATTCACCTCACCTTATAACCAGGATGTTTATCTAACTTCAGCAGTGCATAATAACCCCGAAATTCTTTTTCCGTTGAGAAGAGTACACCCTTTCTCCTGTGGTCATCATACATTTGAAATAGCTCAACTGATGTTTTGTTCATCTGCTCGATGTTCAGGTGTGCATCAAAACCCTCTGAAAAACCTTCTCCCTTGCTGTATTCACATAACTCGTGCATTGCTACAACATGGAGCCTTATCTGGTCAAGAAAGGAAAAGATGCTTCCATGATGAAACTCTGGGAAGTAAGGGCGTCCAAAGAAAAAAAAGTAAATGCAATTTACCATTTGCTCAAGCATAGAAATACACTCTCTATTGAAAAAATGTTGCATTCGAAGATCCATTCTTATCGCTCGCATCCTATCCCACAAGAAGTTGTATAAGCTCAAGAAACTGTCATCGTATGTGTGATCTAGCAAACTAAGAAGGTATGACATGGTCTTCTTTAGAACTGGCAGAGGCCTGATCAAGTCCGCATCTCTCTCAGCAGTCCTAGTATACTGTATCAATCAGATAATAACTTCCATCATGCTTCCTGTTATAGGTGATGAAAGATAAATTCAGATAGAATCCTGTCATGCTGGCAGGTGATAAGGTAAACAACATCTACCTTTTTCACAGCAAGAAGCTCAGTAGTTTGGTTTCTGTCTCCACCTAACCTCTCGTACCTATCGAGATCTCCTTTTCTCTCACGCTCCGCCCTTTCAGGCTCTAAAAACAAACCGAATACACATTTGTAAGTAGCATGTTTAAGAAATAGACTAATAGACTAAAGAGTAGAGAATGACCAAGATAACATTGCACAAAAAGTGATATGATCTAGAGCAGAAATCACCTGGGCACATATCAGAGCAAAGCCCAATAATTGCAGCCAGCTCTGGGGAGTCCATGTTAGCTAAAGTACTATCATTCGATCTGAATGGAGCTTTCCCCGCTGAAGAGGTTTGTTTCTGTTTGTCTGATTTTGCAAGATCATTGGTATTTTCTACTGGCCTGCTTAATTCGACATTGAAACGAGCCAAACGCTTGGCTTTTGCCTGTTTTCTCTACAGCAAATGTTACATGAGTCAATAAAAACAAGCAGTATAATTGAAAAGGGATTTGACATATGATGAAGCTAAATCATAAGCACCTCTCAAGTTCAGTTGAAGGGATAGCATCGTCACTAACATCCAAAGGAGGGGTCACACTCCTTCTGCTAGAACTGAGAGTTGAAGGTGGTGGAGAAAATGCTGGTGTGCTATGTTGATTTGGATAAGCATCTGAAGGACGGAACATCTGGTACGGTGGTGAATGCACATCACCAATGCGAGATTGTATTTGACCTCCAACATTGGGAATGGACGCATTAGGCCTGTAATAATAGGAACAATGCCAGGAGTTGAGAAAAGCAGGTACAGTAACGGATCAATTTAACAATCATTCCTAGGCACATATATGATAGGTGTTGTAGATTGTGCTCTTACTTGTTATAAATCATTTTCAAAGGCGTTGCATCTCTTATCAAAACTAACATAATAACCAATACTGACATTCAACAAAACAAGCACAACGAATTTACCTCCGGATATCAGCCCGTGAAAGAAGATTCTGGGCAGTAGCATTACTGCCAAAACCTGCAGGTGCTGACCTAATGTTGTCTCTTATATCTGAAGATGGCGATTTGAGCGTGTTCCTGAATTCAGATGAAGGAGCTCTCATCCTTTTCGAAGTTTCAATACTTGCATCATCAACCAAAGTATCTGTATAGTCTATCAGTCTGTAAAAGAAACAGGAGAAAAACACTTTCTGTGTTAGTCACAAGTCCACAGTACATCAGGTTGCCAGATTTCAGACTACTAGAATTAGTGTTTACAGGAAACCATGTGACAACCAAGAAAATAATCACTATCTTACTCCAACAAATAAAATTAGTGGACAAAGAGTAAAGAAGAGAGACGAAGACCGTCCCCATGTTCATGTGATAATCTTGATTCAGTTCAGTAACACACCGACCAAGTAAAGAAAACACATTAAGTAACAACAGGTGTGTAATGTTTCGGGGTAACCCATGCCAACATGATGATTGGCCAGCATTCTTCACATTTCCCTGGTTAAATGATTTTACGATGGATGCTCATGATTATCTAACTTTCTCTAGGATATGTATAAAATATCAAAGCAGCAGACATATTGCCCATATATATATAAAGATTTATAAGATGAACGTATATGTCATAAGGTGTTCAAGCGCTTGGGAGAGCACATATATATCTATGCAGCGAAGTAGAAAACGGGAACACAATAAGAAATCACAATCTGTAGATAGTGGTACCTTCTAGCATTTGCACCAGTACCATGACGAGCTTCAGCACCATCAACATCTTGATAAGATAAAGTAGGTGACCTTGACCTTTTTGAAATGTTATGATCGACTGTTCGACTTTGAAACGGAGCAGACAATCTACAAGAGAAGGATAAAAAGAAAACACATTACAAAGTCATAATCTCAGAAGCACCAACAGGAGCAAGAGCGCACAATAGATGGCATAAAGCAATGATTACAGTGACATGGGTAATAAATGTGACCACCACAGCTATTTTACTTAAAATTCAGTGAGTATTGCATTACAGCGTGAAAGCTGGTTTTATCAATTGTTGATGTTTTTCAAAGGTTACTCCGTGTGAACCTACCAGCATCACAAGGTTCTCCCGTGTGATATATACCAGCATATATCTAAGTAAAAACTTCATTACAGCTCGCAAGACCATCACAGTAACATGTATTTTATCTATAAAAAAATTCCTTTCCTCACCTCAAAATAGTATACCAGAGACTACTACTGAAATAAAGATTATGCGTGCTGAATACTACTGATGCACGCAACAAAAAATGCTAAAACAGAATCACCAATAGAATGATGTTCAGATCATTAGATCAACAATGTCGCAGTTTCTAACAGTTCTAGCCCACAGCACCTTTGGTGTCGCATATGATCGCTCATCTCTTGTTGTACCATAGCTGGTCGTGCTGAATTATCATAATGAGAAGATGCATTAGTCCCTAGGGCAGGACGGGGCCTCCCACTACCAGGAACTAAATTGCTATTCATAAGAGGAGATGAACCTCCACGTGAACCATGAAAAGGAGACTGGTTCTGGATTCCAAACTTGGAAGGTGATAGATTAGGCCTGAAATATCAGCAATAACATGGAGATAAGCAGCACAGCATGACCAGTGACATTTAGTACTGAAAAATACTAGTAATGACTAGCTAAGTAACCAGCACTACACTCTTACGAGATAATTTGCAGCAAGACAAATAACTTAAGAACTCACTTTTGCGCATGATCATGAGTCTCAGCACGCTGATCAGGAGGATAATTTTGAAAGCTTGATGAAGGTCTAAACTGCCTGGTCATGTCTAATGGTGGTGATATTGCTGTTTTTCCAGTCTCTGGAGGTTGCATCCTCATTTGCACTGAGGGTTGCGCACTTCCATTTTCAAACAATGGATCTGCATAGTTTACCAACCTATGAATGGAAGATACGTTAGGTATTAAAATCTGATAGCTGTACCCACAAGGCTATAGTTGCAAGGTACATAAAGACCCTAACTGCACACCCAACAGAAAAATCTTATCCAGACCTACATAATCGTATGTCACCCACGCAGGGTGCTCCACAGATAGAATGACATGTCAAGCATGCCAGGGCTCGGATGAACTACACACCATGTTGCATATCCTAACAACAGATATAATGACACGCGCCATTTTTCATATAAGAACCAACTTTGAACTAAATGTACTGTTCTGGCAAAATGACTTCTAAGCAACGGCATTAGAGTTCAGCAGAAAAGGTGAAGAATATTTGGTTCATTGCACAACTTCCACAAGATCACATGGTACTGACCGTACACAGATTATCCCATATCTTGATTTGTTTAATCTACAGATTTTGGATGATGTCAAAGGAGGATTGTGCCTAATGGCAAGCTATACCTCCGTAGCAAGCCCTTATGTAAATATTATTCACATCACGTATACAGATAAATAAAAGATAACGGAATAATAAATTGGATATCTGTTGTGTATTCAGTAGCTTAACGGGAGATACATAACGGTTCACGAAGCAGTTTTACCTTCTTTGTCCCATACCATTATCATTTTCTGCAGTAAAATCCAAACGCTGATTTGATAAATGTGGCGGCGACCTGCTCCTTGAGGAAATAGCAGTTTGCATGGGCCTGCCTACGGAAGGTGCAGCTAGTCTGAATACGAACACGAAAAAGCTCTGTCAATAACATAGCATGGCTATTGCAAGTTTGCAGCTTCCGCCAGATGGAGTGGGATTAAGATGATTAATCACCAAAAAAAAAAGTGAAATCTTAGTCTAGCATCCTAGCAATAAGGAACCTTCTCATCACTTATTTTGAGTTCACCTGAACAACATGCAACTTAGATGTGTTTTTTCTATAATAAAATCATGCAACTATAGCTGAACACTGGCTTATATCAGTCACTCGGTGTGCAAGCATCAGCGGGCATAATTCGTGTGAAATAGCTACATGGTTTCTCGGTGTCATACCGAGATCAACTTAGAACAAGCCCTGTTACAGAAACTATATATCACTAGAGTGCTACGACCTGCTAATGGCCAAATGTTGGCAAGCATGGGGATATCATCATTACTCTAATTTGCAATCACCAACTATGTGAAACTAGTGCGAGTGGAATATAGCTCCACACAATGCGAACAAACTGTGCTTCAAACTACATGGGTATAATTACAGTTACAGCCACTTAGATGCAACAGCAAGGCAAGTACAGAAACCAAAAAGACCCCAGAAACCACTTGGAGGGTGGGGAGCAGGAAAAGTCACCTTGGCTGGGGCTGAAGATGGCGTGCGGCGAGGCGAGCAGTAGCGGCAGCCGCGCCTGGATCGAGCGCACGAACGGGGCTCGGAAACCGAACCGAACCGGAGGCGCCGGGAGCAGTAGCCGCCGGGCGCCCGGAGGATAACGGTATGGGGACGGGCGCAGTTGTAGCTCTAGGGCGAGAGCTGGCGGCCGCCGCGGCGAGCTGGGGGCGTGCGCTCGGGAAGCTCGGGGAGGGGCGGACGAAAGGGGCGGCTGGGCGAGCCGAGGGGAACTGAACGGGGACTGGCGGCGGCGCGGGAGAAGGGGTGGTGGCTGCGCCTGTGCCGAATGCGAGGGGGGCGGAGCCCGGGCCGCGGTTGAGGGGCCCGGCGTCACGGCCGAAGCCGGAGGCCTCCATCGGGGCCGCCTCGCGGAACACGGAACCCTAGCCGGCGGCGCTCGTCGCCGGCGTGCGTGGAGGGAGGAGTGGGTTTGAATTGCGGAGAGAGATCGGAGGAGGGGAGGGAGCCGCCGGGTCGGAGCAGGGTTAAGCGGCTCGACCGGTTCGGTTCCTCGGGTGTTATCGCTTATCGGTACTGAAAAAACAAGAACCGATCGGTCAGTTGTCAAAATAAGGAAAAAGTCTAAAATAAATCTCGAACTCGTAGGCGTTAGCTAAATTAAACCGTAAACTTTGAATCCCAGAAATTGACACACTGAATTATTAAACCCCGGTCTATTTTTAACCCTAGGTCTGTTTGGCGCACCGGAAAAACAACAGATCAGACCAGGATACTAGCATGTTTCTGTCACAGACAATAATAACCCACTGGTCAGGGATTTGATATATACGGAACCCGTATTTCCCCGTACCCATGACTTCGTCTTCTACCTCGGTCGAGCGCATGGAAGGCTGCGAGAATGACCGGCCGCCGGCGGTAGGGTGCGCGGCGAGGCAGGCCGACGACCAAGGATAATTTCTCGAGGCCACCACTTCTGGGTAGAGTACAGGCGTGGACAGGGACGACTTCTGCGAGCTGTTGTTAATCTTGCCCGTACGGCAATGGCGCCTGCTTCTTGGAATCGACCTCTTGGACCTGCTCGTGCTACAGATCGACAAATGGGACTCCTCGACGTCTTCTTCTGCTTTGGGCGGGGCATGCTCCGCCGGTGGTGCTCGGGATGGGTGGCTATCTCTCTTGCGCATTTGGTCGAGCACCTCGTATGCAACGTACGGTCCTTCCTCTCTGACGCGGCATGGTGGATGTAAGTGAGGCCCGTCGATGTCCATGACTACGGAGCAACGACGGCAGCTGCGCCAGCGTGGAGGCAGAGCGTCGGCTGCGCGTCGCTACTGGCCGTCGGGAGTATACGAGCGTCGGCTACAGGAGGCAGGCCACGACCGCCCGAGGGTCAACTACTGGCCACCGCCGCCGCCACGCAAATGTGATTAGGGCATATACTATGCGGTAACGTCAATCTTTTTTTAATTTATATATTGAATTTTTATTTGGTTGGATGAGAGAAAAATAAGAAAAAATATTTATCTTTCTTTAGCTAAGAGATGATCTCTTAGAAATAAAACAAGATTGATTTCTCTATTATCCATATATCTTCTTTTAGTCAGCCAATTTCTTATTAAAAATAGTTAATTTTTATTAATTGCTACGGATAACAATAAAAGATAATGCATTTTACTCTCTTCGTCTTAAAATAGATATCTTAGATTTGTCAAATTTTGAATGAATTTAGACATTATTTAGCATATAGATTCATCCAAAATTTGAAAAATCTGAGACATCTATTTTAAGACGAAGAGAAGTTATATATTATATCTTCTCTAAATGATATGAAAAGCTAAGAAAAGACATGCTTTTTCTAACATTGTGCATGCCCTTATTTAGGGTTAGAATATGGGATTGGAGAGTGGAGACGCTGCTGTCGTGGTTTTGTGGGTGCTCTGTACATGATTGTCTGGAGTTACAAGTAGTATTGGGCTATTGTTATCTACTGGGGCTTGGCTAGACTACATATACTTTCAGGACAAGTGCATATATGATCGGTTCCTTCCAATCTCAGAGAAAAAATTGATCGGTTCCTTTGGGACTTCGGGTATACGTGGACAGCAACCAAACAACCCGATTTAATTTCGGTGTCGAAGTGAGGACCGAATTTGTGACGATATTGTCGGTTTCAGTCTATTCGACTTCGGTCTAGGTTTATTTGGTACGTGTTTGGTCCTCGGTTAATAGGCCTAGCCCTAGTATGTGTGGCCGGGACCTCATTTTCTTTGGTTCGGTCGATCTATTGTTGGCTTTTATCATAATTTAGCTAGGGTTACAAGTCGGTATTGGTTTTTGTCAATTTTTCTGAAAAACAATACAAAGTCTAGGCGGATCCTTATAAATCGAACTAATATCCATTTGACACATTTCTAATTTCAAAATAGGGTCCATTTGTAAAGCTGAGTTGGCAAAGAGATTTTGAGGTGGACATGGGGCCCACTAGTCAAACCCCATCTTCTCCCCTTCCTCCTCATCCTTTCATCTGCTTCCTCACACGCACCCAAGTGCCACCTCTAGTGCCTCGCCGTCACTCCTCATAGTCGCGGCGCTGCTCCGACCACCCCTGCCATCATACACGAGTACGAGAAGATGTGCCTCGTCGTCCACGTTGTCCCCACAACTAGGAATTGGAGCAAGATAACCCAGAACGTTGCCACCATCTTCGTCTCCCCTAGTGTCGTTCGAAGCTCACCATCAAAAATTCATCGTCGGTCGTAATCCTCAGCCTCCTCAGAGCACGCCAGTGTCTTCCTTCCTCGTGTGATCCATATATCCTCGTGGACCTCTTCCACATACCCTTCTCGCTCATCTTTTCCTCTCTTAACAGCGCACCAGAACCGCCCCCGCCTCGATGTTGTCGCCTCTCCCCGCCGTTCTGAATTCCCCCATGTCATACAGTGACATGAGAAGTCCCACCCTGCCTCCATGGTTCTCCTAGTCGAAGAAATATAGCCAAAGCGCCTCCAATCGCCGCAATTGAGCTCATCCTTCTCTACCCTGGCCGCTGCTCCGCCAAGAAATATGACGCCTTCGTACCTCGTTCGGCCTCCCCGATCATGGATTAATCTCCCCTATGAGCACCTTGTGCAGAAGCAACCCTCCTCGAGCTCCCACTCTACCACTCTATCTCACCTAGCACGCATGTGCTCCGCCTCTAGGGCATGCCGCTGACTCTTTTGCAGCATCGCACCCACGCGGTCTATCTCCAGTCGCACTGGGAAGGAGGTCACTGCTGTCGGTCATTGACCTTGCCCCTAGAGCAGAGTGGACAGTAGCCTAGTCGGCGGTGGGAAGGAGGCGCAAGATTCGTTGGCAGAGAGGGGAGGAGGAAGAAGAGAATATGGGAACGAAGATGGGAGGCGGACAAGTGGGCCCCATACCCACCTTGCTCCTCTTTGCCAACTATGCCCTCACAAATGGGCGCTACCTATTAGATTTGCAATTAAAATTGTGTCAAGCGAATATTAACTCATTTTGTAATGAAATGTCCCATACTTGGTATGTTTTTGAGAAAAACAAAAAAAAACTGATATTGCCTTGTAACCTTGGCCCTAGTTCTTGTAGATTTATGTAATTTACTCTCCATCATGGAGGAAGGGAGCAGGAGAAGAAAAACGAGTAACATGCATCTATGTCTTCCTACTTGCACACATGACTCGAACTAGTCCTCCTACTTGCGAATTACATAATTGTTGTCCTAAAGTTGTCAATTTGACTCGATTTCATCCGAATTAGCCAGCTGTTGAAATCGCAGCGACGTGGACATGTACATGGGCCCCGCATGTAGGAAGGCAGTTGCGCTCAAACTTTGCAAGTTGTCCCTTCGGCCCCAGAATTTGGTCACTCGTTCTATTCGAGGGAAGGAGCTCAAAGGTGATGGCATGGTCGACAACAAAGGTGGCTGGAGCACACACACACGGGGAGGTGGTTTGGATATGCACAATTCATAGGGAAATTCTTAGGAAGCTCAAGAGCAAACTTGAGATGCACGGAATCAGGCAGAGAAAGATATCGATGGCACGATGCTCCATATCGGAGGTTAAAAGACAATAGCGGTGACTGTGATCGATTGCTTCCTTAGTTGATCCCCAAGGCGAGGAGAAGCTCCTAGACATGGTCTTGATGCTTCGGAAGGTCTAGGAGGGCGTCAGAGATGACGACGTTCTTTGGATGTCGGTCATGTGCTCTAGCATAGGGCATAGGAGCAGGTTGGAGTTTTTCTTCACAAATATCCACCACTAAGGATAGACGCCATCGGCTAGGTAGTATCACTTCTTGTATTTGTGGATATTGATCTCATAGTTACACTCCAGAGCGTTGCCTTCCACGGGTCTTGAAAAAATCCGTAAGCGTTAAAGCATATTGATGTTATTGTTGTGAGGTCCTACCATGTGACACCACAACCTAAAAGGACTGTAGCTTCTATGCAATACACTAATTCTTGGATTGGTTTATTGGCTTACATAGAATAGATGAATAACAAAGTAATATACGTGCATCATAAATAAATAAAATGATTCAGAGTACTCAATTATTACAATAACGTTTAGCATGAAAATAAATAAAATAACTCGATATCAAGCTGACCACGTTCAGACTCGCCATGCTGGTAGCAAGGTCGGGGTGCACAACACGACCGGTTCCTTGGGCAGTTTTAGCTTGTGTGCGGCCAAAAAGAGGACCTAAATGATGGCTGCAACGGCATGGAGCGTCCAACGACACCGCGGTGAATGAATGTGGTGGAGGCAGCCGACGATGAAGCGGTAGGAGGAGAGAGAGAGGAAACATGGACGTTAGACATGCAAGAGGTGTGAGAAATTAATGGGTTTAGGGGCGCCTTTGGAGTTGCCCTTGATCAACTGATAGCCGAAATACAAGGTTGAAGCCATACGCATCCCCTTCTAGTAAGTTGTCCAATTATTATTTTTATAGTAAATATTGCCTCGTAACAAATTATGAAAAAGATTAATCAGACCCAAATTATAGAAAAAGATTAATCAGACAGTTACACGCATGCCACAACAGTATAAAACACAAATGTCTACTCTTATGACATGATGAATGGAGCCCAAACGCTTCACCCCCGCGAGGGCCTAACTTGCGGGCTTTTGCTCTGCAACTTCCCGAAGATGATTGTAGGCATCCTACTAGTATACTCTCTCTGTTTAGAAATATAGGATGTTTTAGGTCTGTAAAGAAGATGTATTTAGACAACTTTTAGTGTATAGGTCAAATGAATTTAGACATCTCATTCACAGACCTAAAACATCTTATATTTCCAAACGGAGGGAGTACATTTTAGAAGACACGTCTGTTTTTCTCATTCGAATATTCTTAAGACACAGGCATAACGAGGCGGGCAAGCGCCGGGGTTGATGACGGTTTAGTTTGGCCTTGCGAGCTGGGCTGTGGGCTCGGTCTTGAGCTTCCAAGAAATGTCATGGGAAACTGTCCACACAACACAAGTTAATTAATACTCCTTCTATTTCAAAATATAAGATGTTTTAAGTTTATGAAGAAAATGAATCTACACTTCTTTTAGCGTGTAGATTTACTACAAAATCGAGTGAACCTATATATACTAAAAGAAGTCTAGATACATTTAATTTACAAAGCTAAAACATCTTATATTTTAAAACAGAGAGAGAGTACTGACTAGCAGTATACCATCTTAATTTGATATAAACCACTTAAGCAGACGCATCTGAAAGACACGCGAAGACGATCTGCCAAAGTCAAGCTACCCTGATTTGACACGTATCACCAGTCCGCATGCATTTTGTCTGTCAGCTCAAGCAGTCACCGCAACTATCTGCTACGATCCCCGAAATTATTATGGAATGATTGATGATTATTCAGATCGGCAAGGATAGTAGGAGTAGTACGTGCGTGGTGC
This sequence comes from Avena longiglumis, assembly GCA_030063025.1. NCBI lineage: Eukaryota > Viridiplantae > Streptophyta > Magnoliopsida > Poales > Poaceae > Avena > Avena longiglumis. The sequence goes on from CP125976.1 coordinate 118,751,334, forward strand.
CACCGGTGCGTTAGCCAAAAAGCACTCTGAAACCCTGAATCGTGCTACGACGTTGTAGTACGGCGTTCCAAGACCAGCTGATCTGATCTGATCACCAGCAGGGCAATCATCGCGCACAAAGAAAAGAAGCCCTTCCGCCTCACCGGCTGCCATCTTCGGAACAATCCTCCTCGATCGGAATCTCTGACCTCTGACGCGACAGACCGAATCCGCATCGATTATTGCAAGGGAGGGCCAGCAGAAACTTCCCGCCGCGATTCAACATCTGGAAGATTGCGCGCGCGGCCCCGCCGGGCGATGGTGGGTGCCGCTGGTGCGATCGTCTGCGACGACGGCGACGGCGTCGGTGGTGGGCCGGCAATGGCGATCCGAAGGACCGGGTGACTTGCTCTGCTTTTAGGCGCCGGCTGGGGCCTGCGTCTTCACGTGTTGGATGGATCGATCCATACCACGACCTGCCGCGTCTTCTTCCCCCTGTCCGTGCCTGCCCGCAGCCCGCGTGGACGCATCATGTCGCCATGACGATGGATGGATGGATGGGGAGAGCGAGCACCGCCTTTTCCTCCGTGAGTGACCGATCTCGTGGACGAACTTTTCCCGGGTCGACTGGCATCATGCGTCCGATCAGGGCCTTTCAGACCCACCTGCTGCTTACTAGTAGCGGTAGTAGATAGATATCGCTTTTGCGGTGGCGTGGAAGCTGCGTACTACTGTGAAAAGAAGGCTTAGCTCATGGCGCCATGATTGGCACAGGCACTGATCGATCGACGGGCTTAATCTGATCCCCGATGTGTCTGCGAAGGAGACCGTGTCGCTGCAAGTACGCTTTTTCTCCCGAAAGTGGTTGAGTTCTACAGTATTTTTCTTCTCTTCATTTGGCGAGGTGTACCGCGTACACTGTCGAGTTTTGTATGACCTGATGAGTTCTTTTGGAAACTTCGGAAGATTGAGTTTATTGCAAGCAAGCAAGACAGTTTTGTGTGTGACTTGGTAGTCCAGGGAGTGCGTGACAACGAGGCTAGCTCTCGAACCGGGTTCGTCTGCAACGACGAAACTAATCGGGAATGCAGGATACTTTCCTCCGGGAAAGATCGGGTACACGACGCGGTTACACCTGCCGCCCATGCAAGAGTTGCCTCTCGCGCAGACAAGGAGCGTGCTTGGTGCTTCCTCCACGGCTGCTTCCAACAGAAACATGGGGGCACGTGAGGTCAAGTGGTCAACCCCCTAAACACAAGAAAATCGTACTACAACTAGACTAAACCTGGGCCATGGATGCTCCATGCTCAAGAGCATCTTTAACGGGTACCAGCTGTATCGCATTTACCAGTTTACGGAAAACGAGTTTTATCGTTCGAAAGTAGCTCGCGCATTCATGGCAGTTTGCGCGCCCGATATGCTGCTGTTTGTTTTAACGAAAACTCAGGATTGTAGCATTTCAGTAATTTCACATGTCAAAGCAAATGCAAGTTGATTCAAGTAAAGAAATACAAGAAATATTCTGAATCAAATGATCATCCAAATCAAACAAGAATAATAGTTCCAATCAAATATATAAAAAAAATAGTTTGAACATAAGCCAAATAAATGTTTAATGCCAAATGCGCAAATGGAATAAGAAATGTTGGTCATTGGCGGCCATGCTTCGCCCGGTGGTGGTCGATGAGTTCTTGTTGGAGCTGCTCATGGGTGCCCTCGTGTTCAATTTGCTGGTAGGAATCAACAAAATCTTATAGGCGATCGAGATTGCTTTGTGGTATCACTCGGCTCACATCATTATCATGGAAACACTCCAAGTCTAACCCTCTTGATCATGTTGTGAAGAATAACACAACATGTCATGGTGTTCTTGAGGGTTTTCATGTCCAAAAAACGAGATGAACTCGCACAAAAGCAAACCTACCTTGTAGAACACCAAAAGCTCTCTCAATATTCTTTCGGGCCGCCTCTTGTGCCTTGGAAAATTTACCTTCTTTCCTTGATGTGGATCATGAACGGTCTTCACTAAATTTTCCCAATCAGGATATTTGCCATCGGCTAGATAGTAGCCTATTGTATAGTCATGCTGTAGGGTTTCGTAGCATGGAAAATAAAAATTTTCTACCGCATACAAACAAACAAGCCAAGATCTATCTACTAGATTGTAGCAACGAGTCGATGGAATAACTCACCCTCGAAGATTCCAAAGTGTTTAATGAGAGCGGATTCTCGTGGGTGATGTAGTCGTACTCTTCCCGATCTCAAGATCGCGTAGATGATCCTTCCGGCGCTGCGTTCGAAGCCTCCAATGGTCACATCGTTGATTTTGACGAAGACCTTCCTCTCCTTGTTCCAAAGAAAATGGAGGTTGTAGCACTCTCGCCATTCCCGCAGAAACGTGGTACCTAAGTAGAGGGAGATCTCGCAGGCTTCGCCTTAAGCCGAGTATGGTGGACTATGAGAGAGCCCTTGGTGTTCTAGGGTTTAGACACACCAAGGAGGGGGTGCTAGGGCCCGATAGGGCTTGGAGGTGCCCAAGTCGGTGACTGGGGAGAAACCCTAGGCGGCTATGGTGGGCGGCTAGGGTTAGGTTTAGAGGGCAATCTTGTGTCCCAGAGGGGAGCCACCTCCTCTTATAGGAGGCGCCGGCCAAGGAGGGAATCCTCCCAACTCGGATCCCAAGTGGGCGGCGGTGGAGGGACTCCTCCCCAACTCGGTTTCCACCTCCCTCTCCACTTCCCAAAAATAGTCGTTTGACTTTCAAATTGGCGTTTGACTTTTCAAACAAGGATTTGATTAAATCCTCTATTTTGTTCAGCGATGACACTTAGTACATGATGCAATCATTCCAACTTGGTATAACACATTCATGTACCCTTCCCCTTCGGAGTGCCGGACATTCCGGAACCTTCTAAAACATTCCCGATGAAAACACCGGAACCATTCGCCAACTCCGAAACAGGACTTTTTTTATATGAATCTTAGTCTCCGGACCATTCTGGATCTCCTCGTGATATCCCCAATCCCATTCGAGACTCCGAACAACATTCGGTCTCTTTCTCATCATTCCATAACTACTCAAACAACGTCGAATCCTTAAGTGTGTCTCCCTACGGTTCGTGAATTATGCGGACATGATCGAGACACTTCTCCGAACAATAACCAATAGAGGAATCTGGAAATTCATATGGCTCCCACATATTTCTACGATTACTTTGTGATCGAATGAACCACTTACATACGATACCAATTTCCCTTTGTCTCACGATAGTTTACTTATCCGAGGTTATGATCGTCGGTATCTCTGCATACCTAGTTCAACCTCGTTACCGATAAGTACTCTTTTCTCGTTCCCATGATATGTGATCCCTTGTGAGCCAGTCACATGCTTGCAAGCTAATTGGATGACATTTCACCGAGAGAGCCCATAGTATATCTATCCGTCATATGGATGGACAAATCCCACTCTTGATCCATGTGTCTCAACCAATACTTTCCGAACACTCAATGCCACCTTTATAGCCACCCAGTTACGGTGTGGTGTTTGATGTCATCAAAGCATTCATCCGGTAAAGGTGATATGCATGATCTCATGGTCGAAGGAATTAGGTTACTATGTATCAGAAAGCATATAGCAATTGAACTATTAAAATGACTTGATCTTTATGCTACGCTTATCTATAGGAGTATGTCCACCATATCATTCTCCTAACGATATGATCTTGTTGTTAATAACATCTCAATGTTCATGATAGGGAAACCACAATCATTTATTAACCAACAAGCTAGTGATGTATAGAGGCTTTACTAGGGACTTCAATTTTAAGTTTACAAATCACACAAGTATTAATGTTTCCTTGTTAATACTATTATAGCATGAATGTAAACATTTATCATAAACACAAACATATAATAATAACTACATTTATTATTGCCTCTAGGGCATATCTCCAACAGTCTCCCACTTGCACTAGAGTCATCTAATCTAGATTACATGGTAATATACCGAACACCCATGGCAGTTTGGTGTTGTTCATGTTTTGCCCTCGGGAGAGGTTTAGTCAACGGATCCGCCACATTCAGATCTGTGTGTACTTTGCAAATATTTATGTCCCCATCTTGGACATGTTCTCGAATAGCGTGAAAATGTAGCTTGATGTGCTTCAGCTTCTTGTGTGACCTTGGTTCTTGCGCATTGGATATGGCACCCATGTTATCACAGTAGATAGACATTGGGTCCAGCGCACTAGGAACCACACCCAGCTCTGTAATGAACTCTTTCATCCATATCGCTTCTTGTGAAGCTTCCGAAGCAGCCATGTATTTCGATTCAGTTGAAGATCTCGCCACAACGCTTTGCTTTGCACTCCTCCAGCTAACTGCTACACCATTCAAAATAAATACGTATCCAGATTGTGATTTAGAGTTATCCGGATCGGTGTTCCAACTAGCATCGGTGTAACCATTAACAACGAGCTGTTCATCACCTCCATAAGAAAGAACCGTATCCTTAGTTCTTCTCAAGTACTTAAGGATGTTTTTGACCGCTGTCCAATGATCCACTCCTGGATCACTTTGATATCTGCTAGTTATACTAACAGCATATGCAATGTAGGGTCTAGTACATAGCATGGCATACATTAGAGATCCTATGGCTGAGGGGGCATAGGGAGTCTTACTCATCCTTTCTCTATCTTCTGCCGATGTCGGACTTTGAGTTTTACTCAAGGTCGTATTGGGCAACATGGGCAAGAACCCTTTCTTGCTATCTTCCATTCCAAACCTCTTTAGAACTTTGTCCAAATATGTACATTGTGACAATGATATTTGGCGTCTTGATCTATCTCTATAAATCTTTATGCCTAATATGTAAGCTGCTTCGCCAAGATCTTTCATTGAAAAACTATTATTCAAATATTCCTTGACATTATTAAGAAGGTCTACATCATTACCAATCAACAATATGTCATCTACATATAGTATTAAGAATGCTACAGAGCTCCCACTCACTTTCTTATAAATACAAGCTTCTCCATAAGTTTGTATAAAACCAAAACTTTTGATCACCTTATCAAAACGTTGATTCCAGCTTCGGGATGCTTGCTTCAATCCATAGATGGACCGTTGAAGTTTGCATACCTTGTTAGCATCTTTAGGATCGACAAAACCTTTGGGTTGCATCATATACAACTCTTCATCAATGTCTCCATTGAGGAATGCTGTTTTGACATCCATCTGCCATATCTCATAATCATAATATGCGATTGCTAACATAATCCTCACGGACTTTAGCTTCGCCATGGAGAGAAAGTCTCATCGTAGTCAACTCCTTGAATTTGTCGAAACCCTTTTGCGACAAGTCGAGCTTTATAAACGATAACATTACCATCGAGATCTGCTTTCTTCTTGAAAATCCATTTGTTCTCGTGACCTTCCGCCATCCTAAGTCCACCAAAGTCCATACTTGGTTTTCGTACATGGATCCAATCTCGGATTTCATGGCTTCTTGCCATTTATTGGAATCTGGGCTCATCATCGCTTCGTCATATGTCGCGGGGTCATCGGTGTTGTCCACCAACATGACACTCATAACGGGATCATACCAATGGAGTGGTACGAGTTCTCGTTGACTGCGAGGCTCTGAGCAACTTCAACCGAAGTTTCATGATCATCATCATTAGCTTCCTCTCTTATTGTGCGAGCACCACAGAACTTCTTCGGTGTTGCGCTACTGCAATTTCGAGAGAAGGTTCGACAACCTCGTCGAGTTCTACTTTCCTTCCATCACTTCTTTCAAGAGAAATTCCTTCTCTAGAAAGGATCCATTCTTAACGAAGATTTTGCCTTCGGATCTATGATAGAAGGTATACCCAATAGTTTCCTTCGTATCCTATGAAGACGTATTTTTCCGCTTTGGGTTCAAGCTTGTCCTATCAGTAACTTCTTTACATAGGCTTCAGAACCCCAAACTTTAAGGAACGACAATCTAGGTTTCTTCCCAAACCATAATTCATACGATGTCGTTTCAGCGGATTTAGATGGTGCCCTATTTAAAGTGAATGTGGTTGTTTCTAATGCATAACCCCAAAATGATAGCGGTAAATGTAAGTGACATCATAGAATGAACCATATCTAAGAGAGTTCGATTCGACGTTCGGACACACCATTACTGTTGTGGTGTTCCCGGTGTCAATTGTGAAAGTATTCGCATTTATTCAAATGCTCGCCAAACTCGTAACTTAGATATTCACCTCCACGATCGAACGTAGAAATTTAATCTTCTTGTTACGTTGATTCTCTACCTCACTTTGAAATTCCTTAAACTTCTAAAGTTTGGACTTATGTTTCATGAAATAGATATACCCATATCTACTCAAGTCATCCGTGAAGGTAAGAACATAACGATAACCACCGCCATGCTACACTCATTGGACCACACACATCGGTATGTATGATTTCTAATAAGTCCGTAGCTCGCTCCATCATACCGTAAAATGGAGTCTTAGTCATTTTACCCATCGACATGCTTCGCATCTTTCAAGTGATTCAAATCAAGTGATTCAAGAAGTCCATCGAATGGAGTTTCTTCATACGCTTCACTCCAATGTGACCAAGACGACGTTACATATAGGTCGAGTATCGCTCGATTTCAAACGTTTAGCCTCAATGTTATTAATATGTGTATTTCCACTATCGAGATTCAATAAGAATAGACCATCTATCAAAGGTGCATGTGCATAAAACATATTACTCATATAAATCGAACAACCATTATTCTCGGACTTTAAACAAGTAACCGTCTCGCAATAAACAAGATCCTGATATAATGTTCATGCTTAACGCAGGCACCAAATAACAATTATTTAAGTATAAAACTAATCCCGATGGTAGATGAAGAGGTAGCGTGCCGACCGCGATCACATCAACCTTTGATCCGTTTCCCACGCGCATCGTCACCTCGTTCTTTGCTAGCTTCCTTTTATTCTCAAAGACCGCTTTGAGTTACAAATATGAGCAACCGAACCAAGATCAAACACCCGTGCAATACTACAGTACTAGTGAGATCTGGATCAATAACATGTATATCGATATACCTTTCTTCTTTATGTTGCCGTTCTTAAAATCCGCCAAGTACTTTGGGCAATTCCGCTTCGATGACCTTCTCCCTTGCAAAAGCACTTAGTATCGCTTGGTCCACCTTGGTCTTCTTCGTCGACGGTAACTTTCTTACCACCCTTCTTGAAGTGTCCTTTGCTTAGACTTGCCTTTCTTGAATTTGGTGGTCTTATTGACCATCAACACTTGGTGCTCTTTCTTGATCTCCACTTACAGACTTCAACATAGCAAACAGTTCGGCAACTTGTTCATATTTTGCATATTGTAGTTCATCACAAAGTTCTTGTAACTTGGTGGTAGTGATTGGAGGACACGGTAAATCCCAAAGCATTAGGAATCACTATACCCAAGCTTTGAAGTTTGTTTGCGTGCCCGGACATCTTAAGCACATGCTCACCGACGAGCTGCCTCTTCCATCTTGCGTTAAAAACTTTTCAAGCCTCATAGATCTCAATTGCCGCATGAGTCTCAAAGATCAATTTGAGATCATGGACAATATCATGGGTCTCAATTCTCAAACCTTTTCAAGCTCCGATTCTAAACCATACAAGATAGCACATCGAATCGGAGTCTTGAGTCTTCCGAGCGAGGTAAACATTCTTTACTTCGGTAGCATCACTACATGTGGAGTCACCCAATGTGCATCCGACATAGGTCAAATTACCATTGTGAGGACAATCACGAATTGCGGAACCAATCCGCGTTGCTTCCATTGTTTTCAACTTTTCTTTCTCTAGGAACGATTAAAATTGATGGTAGGGGCCATTGATCTACAACATATTTGCAATAGTTTAGACTAAGTTTATGACAAATTGAGTTCTAATTAATAGTTAAATTAATCTAGGTGAACTCCCACTCAAAACAATATCCCTCACATTGTTTTAGTGATCACATGAACCAAATCCACCACATCAACACCGATCATCACGAGAGCTGATATAGTTTCAATGGCGAACAATCGACATGTTCATCATATCTACTATATGATTCATGCTTTACCTTTCGGTGATCCGTGTTCCGAGATCATGTCTGTACATGCTAGGCTCGTCAAGATCAAACCTTAGCTTCCGCATGAGAAAATCTGGCTTGCTCACGTTGTATACACTTGCGGAATCTAACACACCCGATCATCATGTGGTGCTTCGAAACAACAAGCTTTAGCAACGGTGCTAACTAAGGGTGAACACTTTATGACTTGAAATTCATGTGCATGAGGGATCATCTTATAATGCTACCGTCGTCTACTAAGCAATACAAGATGCATAAAGGATTAACATCACATGCAATTCATAATATGTGATATGATATGGCCTTTCTTCTTTGTGCTTCCGATCTCCATCTTCAAGCACGAACATGATCTCCATCATCACCGGCATTGCATCAAGGTCAATGACGCTTCTTCATGGTTGTCGTCCACCGGCTTCAACTATTACAACTACCTTGAATAGACACGCGGGTCTTAACATAAATTAAAGACAACCATATGGCTCCTGCCGGTTGCCAACTTACAATAAGGAACATTGCATACATCAAATATAATCACAATCATGGCCATATCACATCACTGCACACCCCTGCAAAACGAAGTTAGACGCCTCTACTTTCTTTGCATGTTTTACGTGGTTTGGGGCTTCCAATAAGTGTCGTTCTAACTTACGAACATGAACCACAACATTGATACTAGTATTGTTAATCACCCGTTGTAAATTGGATCTTAACTATGCTAGGAGAAACAGGCACCCGCAAAGCCACTTATGCAATACAAGTTGCATGTCAAGCGTGGAGCAAGTCTCATGAACGATGTCATGTAAGGTTAGCCCGGTCCGCTTCATCCCAACATCCCGCAAGATGCAAAGTACACAAGAAGCAATCGACAATAAAAGCATCAACGCCCACAATGACCACTGTGTTCTACTCGTGCAACAGATCTACATATAGACACGGCTCTGATACCACTGTAGGGTTTCGTAGCATGGAAAACAAAAAAATTCTACCGCATACAAACAAACAAGCCAAGATCTATCTACTAGATTGTAGCAACGAGTCGATGGAATAACTCACCCTCGAAGATTCCAAAGTGTTTAACGAGAGATTCTCGTGGGTGATGTAGTCGACTCTTCCCGATCTCAAGATCGCGTGAGACGATCCTTCCGTATTGCGTTCCGCAGCGCTCCCAATCGGTCACACGTTCGTATTGACGAAGACCTTCCTCTCCCTTGTTCCAAAGAAAATGGAGGTTGTAGCACTCTCCTCGCGATTCGGAAGACAACGTGGTACCTGAAGTAGAGGGAGATCTCGCGAGGCTTAAGCCTTAAGCGAGTATGGTGGACTATGAGAGAGCCCTTGGTGTTCTAGGGTTTAGACACACCAAGGAAGGGGGTGCTAGGGCCGGCGGCTAGGGCTTGGAGGTGCCCAAGTCGGCGGCTAGGGGAGAAACCCTAGGCGGCGGCTATGGTGGGCGGCGGCTAGGCTTAGGTTTAGAGGGGGCAATCTTGTGTCCTGGGAGGAGCCCACCCTCCTCTTATAGGAGGGAGGCGGCCAAGGAGGTAATCCTCCCACTCGGATCCCAAGTGGGCCGGCGGTGTAGGAGGGACTCCTCCCCAACTCGGTTTCCACCTCCCTCTCCACTTCCCAAAAATAGTTGTTTGACTTTCAAATTGGCGTTTGACTTTTCAAACAAGGATTTGATTAAATCCTCTATTTTGTTCAGCGATGACACTTAGTACATGATGCAATCATTCCAACTTGGTATAACATATTCATATACCCTTCCCCTTCGGAGTGCCGGACATTCCGGAACCTTCTAGAACATTCTCGATGAAAACACCGGAACCATTCCCCAACTCCGAAACAGGACTTTCCTTATATGAATCTTATTCTCCGAACCATTCTGGATCTCCTCGTGATATCCCGAATACCATTTGAGACTCCGAACAACATTCGGTCTCTTTCTCATCATTCCATAACTACTCAAACAACGTCGAATCCTTAAGTGTGTCTCACCTGCGTGAATTATGCGGACATGATCGAGACACTTCTCCGAACAATAACCAATAGAGGAATCTGGAAATTCATATGGCTCCCACATATTTCTATGATTACTTTGCGATCGAATGAACCACTTAGATACGATACCAATTTCCCTTTGTCTCACGATAGTTTACTTATCCGAGGTTATGATCGTCGGTATCTCTGCATACCTAGTTCAACCTCGTTATCGATAAGTACTCTTTCCTCGTTCCCGTGATATGTGATCCCTTGTGAGCCAGTCACATGCTTGCAAGCTAATTGGATGACATTTCACCGAGAGGGCCCAGAGTATATCTATCCGTCATATGGATGGACAAATCCCACTCTTGATCCATGTGTCTCAACCAATACTTTCCGAACACTCAATGTCACCTTTATAGCCACCCAGTTTCGGTGTGGTGTTTGATGTCATCAAAGCATCCATCCGGTAAAGGTGATATGCATGATCTCATGGTCGAAGGAATTAGGTTACTATGTATCAGAAAGCATATAGCAATTGAACTATTAAAATGACTTGATCTTTATGCTACGCTTATCTATAGGAGTATGTCCACCATATCATTCTCCTAACGATATGATCTTGTTGTTAATAACATCTCAATGTTTATGACAGGGAAACCACAATCATTTATTAACCAACAAGCTAGTGATGTATAGAGGCTTTACTAGGGACTTCAATTTTAAGTTTACAAATCACACAAGTATTAATGTTTCCTTGTTAATACTATTATAGCATGAATGTAAACATTTATCATAAACACAAAGATATAATAATAACTACATTTATTATTGCCTCTGGGGCATATCTCCAACACATGCTTCATGACTTTATAATTGCAAGCAAGAGAATCTCCATTGGCAAGTTTTGCAAACAAATGGGATCGATGCAAGAAATTGATGTCAATTATGATCCCGACAAGCAAAAAAATGACAAATCCACAAGTCTTCCGATGCTACGGCCTCAAGCACAATCGTTGGATCGTGACTTTTATCGTAGTACTGCCCTTGCCAAGCTTTTGGACAATTTTTTCACTTCCAGTGCATATAGACGACACTACCAAGCATGCCTAGACAACCTCTCTTTTCATTCATCTGCATCAATCTGATAGTATCTTCTTCGTTGGGAGCTCGAAGATAAGCCCACCAAATAGTCGAATCACCAAATTAGCAAACCTTCGCACAGATTCAATGGTTGTATCTTCATCAATGCGAAGGTACCCATCCCAATAATCTACGGGTATGCCATATGCAAGCACATGCATGGCTGTGGAGATTTTTAGTGCAGCTAAACCAAGAACACGCGCATCTCCACGACGCTTAAAGTATGTGGTGTTGGCCTCGCAAGCTTCTACGATTTTGACAAACAATTCTCGCCGCATTTGAAACCTTCTACGTAAGAGATGCGCGTGTGTATGTTGGTACCTCAACGAAGTAATATTTCATGAGCGAGTGGTGGTCGAGCGAGCGGCTGCGCGGGATGAAAAGACGACCCAACACCAATCCCGCGCCGCCTATTCATTCCGCCTATCCTCAATCTCCTTGACTGCGAGGACGGCGGGCAACTGCTCGGTGTCGTCATCGTGGAGCAACTCGTCGATGTCCGAATCGTCGGAGGAGGACAAGTCATCGAAAAAGAACTGCTCGTCTTTGCTCAGTGATGAACTCAACTGCATCAATCACATACGAGCGTCAACATCCATGGACTTAAACCTGATGAGGAGATCGAACCAGATCTTACCTGGCGTGATGTGTGCGATTCGGTCGACTCTGCTTTGTGGCTCGGTGACCCGATCTCCACGGCGTAGGTCTGCGCCGCTAAATCGCACCTTGGTTTGGCATCGAAGGCCGGCGCCGCCTCTATGCCTTCCACCATAGAAAAATACACGGTCACCTCCACAACATGGTGTCGCACGAGGAAATTGGCACCCACGGGACGTGGACGGAGGAAGCCGAAAAGGATGGGGAGGCGGCGGGTAGAAGGGGGAGCGGGGTGAAAAATATCAGCATGCTAATGTTCGGCCTCCTACACTGCGATTATAGAGGCCGTTGGGAGGAATTCATGATCGCCCGCAAAAATAAATACGCTTTTACGAGATCAGCTAGAGCGCTAGCTTTTTATCGAAACCTAAAACTTGCCGTTCTTTTACTTGAGATGTAAAACTATCCATTTGTGCGGAAATATAAGACGTTTTAACTTTATTAATCGAATGTATCTAAATAACTTTTAGTGTATAGGTTTATAGAGGTTCAGAGTAAACCTACACACTAAAAAGTATAGATACATTTATTTTACAAAACTAAAATGTATTTTATTTCTGCGGATGGAGTAGATGTTATTATACAGTTTTCGTGTACGCTCTAAACATAGGGTCTGGTTAGCAGAAGTGTACAAATGTAGAGTGAGATCACGCATGGCATCAGCTACGTGCTTAACTAATCCATCAACCGCCACCACCTTCTATTAGTAGCGTCGACGTCACATCGCTTAACCGCCTCACCACCACACGGATCACTTACATTATTACATTACCGATGAAACGTTCGTACGTCCTCATCGACGTGGCCTAATCAACGACAGCGCATACGTACGTACGGGTTCTGATTCGTGTAGCATGTACGCCGCCGGCCACGCCTCGCTCGTGAGCAGAGAAGAGAAAGGCACCGCACCGGATCGATATTCCCCGGGCGTGGGAGCCAACGGATTGTTTTTTTTTACTAGCGCAGTTGACATTGATTTCCCGCCCCGCGGAGGTTGTTGGGGTCGCCGGAAAGACCCCGGCAGCGGGCCCCGCCACCGTTGCCGACCGATTCTCCTCTGATGTTTCTTCTTCCGGTTCCGGGACGATAGTGTTCCATGTGGTGCGTTATGCTACTGTACACGTGTCATTTTCATACTACTGATTTTATTTTTTCGAGTCGGTCGATGGGTACGTACTTGTTTCCGTGCTACTCCACCGGCGCGGGCGGTTGGATTGGACGGGGCAAGAAGATACCGTCGAGAAGAGGGCGGGTGTACCGTGTACCCTGTAGTACAATACTACTAGTACTCAGGAAGACGACGATCCCGCAGCAACCAGCAGATCTCGCTTGTGACCGCGGAGACGATTACGCGACCCGTTTTGACGTCTGTCCAAGCTTGGCTAGTGGCCTACTCCGGTACAAAACCCGGAGCCGAAGCGAAGCCGTCGACGTCGCCGTCGGCTTACCGTGTCGCTGGCTGTAGGCACTAGCCACTAGGCCGTGGACGTGGAGTGAGTGGTATATTACGCTAAGCCAGAGCTTCGTCCCCGCCCTCAGGAACAAGACACTCGGCGCGCACGCAAGCAAGCAAGCAAGCAAAGGCGGACGCTCCTTCGCACCGTCGATCGTGCGTCGGCGTCGGCGTGGAATGCTCGTGGCCGCGCTGAGGCACATGCTGCGCCGCGTCCTGGCCGGCCTCCGCGCGCTGCACCCGCGCCCGCGCAGGCGGCGGAACGGCGGGGGTGGCGGCGCCGAGGCGGCGCCGGCGTCGGCGTCCACGGAGCGCGTCAACGTGCGGGTGCGCCGGCTGGGCAGCGGCAGCGGCAAGGCCAGCGCACCGCGCAGCGGCGGCGACAGGTCGTCGGGGCCGGGCGAGGGGCGGCAGGCGGTGACCATCCGCGTGGCGACCTTCAACGCGGCCCTGTTCTCCATGGCGCCCGCCGTGTCAGCCACCACCGTCCCCGCCCCCGACGCCGTAGCGGAACGCGAGGCCGCGCGCCGGAGCGGCGGCACAGGAACAGGCGCGCGGGCGCGGCCCAAGGGGATTCTAAAGGCGCAGGCGAGCCTGCTGTCCCGCACGCCGAGCAAGGCGCGGGTGTCCATCAACCTGCAGGACAACGAGATCTCCCTGGACCGGAGCGGCCGGCTGCTGCAGCAGGGGGGCAGCCCGAGAGCCAGCAAGAAGCAGCAGCATTCGTCGGTGGTGGGCGGCCTTGACGCGAGCAGGCGGCGGAGCGTGGAGGAGGTGCTGCGTGAGACGGGCGCGGACATCATCGGGCTCCAGAACGTGCGCGCCGAGGAGGAGCGCGGGATGCGTCCGCTGTCGGACCTCGCCAGCGCGCTGGGCATGCGGTACGTGTTCGCGGAGAGCTGGGCGCCCGAGTACGGCAACGCCGTGCTCTCCCGCTGGCCCATCAAGCGCTGGAAGGCGCTCCGCGTCGCCGACCACTCCGACTTCCGGTACGTCAGTCAGTCAGTTCTCTGTTTCTACTACATTCCATTCCAGCTCGATCTCCGGGCCAGTCAGGCAGGCAGGTCGTCGTGTCCTGATCTCCGAAAAATGAATGTTCCATCGTCTTCCGCTCTGTGACAACAGTGGGACATTAGTGCGGCGTACCTTCTGCCCGACCGGTGCTCGTGCCGCTGCCCATCCCACCACTGTTCGTCGACACAGCTGTACGTGCTGCTGCGTATAGCTCCTGTCCTTTTTCTCTTGCTAGCATCTCTAGCTAGCTGCTCGTTTTGGCATGGACCTCAGACAGGCCACTGACCTCAGACCATGGTTGGTGCATGCGCGCCCCCGGTGGCCGGCCGGTGCCGGTGCGCCGTCGAGCTGGTCCGCCTCTGCATTATTAGGACCGTACCGCCCCTCCTGCACCTAGGATTCTGAAGACCATTCGTTCTCTGCAACTTCCCTCACGCGTTCCCCCACTTGCACACTCACTATCTGCCGCCAAATTCGTCTGTTTGTTTCTCGTATGTTCCATAGAATGCCATGGAAATCCAAGCGTCGAGCTGCTGCTTCTTTGTTTAAGTAGAAGACTTGATTAATTCTCGCTGACCCAATGTTTTCAGCCCAAAGTGGCAGCAGTAGGCAGCAGCGGCCGGGCATTATTTTACCTGCCATCCACCCAGCCAGCGCTGGTCGAGTCCGAGTCAACGTGACCCCCCCCACACACATACGATACACGCATCCGACAAGCAGCAAGATGCTTAGGGAGCAAGTACGGCTGCACATCCTTGACGCGTGACTCTGCTGCTGGATTACCGCTAACTAACCCCGTTGTTTAGTAGCATGAGCAGTGTGCGTAAACCGTGGATTAGGTGGAACTGCTTCATTTGGCACACTAGCTGCAATGCTGCGTCGTCGTCGTCCCTGATCCAGGGGCAGGCAGAAACAGCCGGCGCCTGTATTCCTTCGCGTAGCTTTACGCCTTTTAGTGTTCATCATTAGCTGTATACTGTATACACTGCATGCTGTGATGTACCTGTACTATACGAGTATAGTTAGCTGGGCAGGGCCTTTCTGGCTGGGACAAGTCGCCCGGGGTGACGGTTGGTTCGGATCACATGGATGGACAGCAACGCCTGCAGGCCCGGCCATGAACACGGAGGGAGTTATTGCCCATCTAGCGTTCCGTTTTGTTTCTGTGTGAGTGAGATCGTGGTCACGAAATCTCCAAGATGACATAAACCCGTCGGAGAGCGTGGATAATCCCCCTCCCTGCCTCGATCGCTATCTCCATGATTGGATTGCCGTGATGAAGAAACAGAATTAAAGCCGTGATGTGGCTGTGTCCATGATCATGAAATCGGAATGACGCTGGACTGCTGGTGCAGGAACGTGCTGAGGGCGACGATCGAGGTGCCGAGGGCGGGGGAGGTGAACTTCCACTGCACGCACCTGGACCACCTGGACGAGAGCTGGAGGATGAAGCAGCTCAACGCCATGCTACGCGCCGTCGACGGGCCGCACATCCTCGCCGGCGGACTCAACGCCCTCGACGGCACCGACTACTCCGCCGAAAGATGGGCAGACATCGTCAAGGTACCACAGATAGACAGTGAAGCATAGTGTCTCTCTGCGCGATTCTGACAGCTGGTTTTGTTTTGCTGGTTTGCAGTACTACGAGGAGATCGGCAAGCCGACGCCCAAAGTGGAGGTGATGAGGTACCTCAAGGGGAAGCAGTACGTGGACGCCAAGGACTTCGCCGGGGAATGCGAGGCCGTCGTGGTCGTCGCCAAAGGCCAAGGTGAGTAAGAGACAGACGCGTCACACATGCATTTCTCACGCAACGTCCTCGGTACTGAACCTTACACGTCCGATGAAACTCCAGACGTGCAAGGGACGTGCAAGTACGGCACGAGGGTGGACTACATCCTGGCGTCGCCGGACTGCCCCTACAGGTTCGTGCCGGGCTCCTACACGGTCGTCTCCTCCAAGGGCACCTCCGACCACCACATCGTCAGGGTCGACGTCGCGGTACTGCCGGACGCCAGGGACGCCGACGAGCAGGCCGCCGCGGGTGGCCGGAAGCAGAGGGTGGTCAAGATGATGAGCAGGAAGGGGTCCAGGAAAGGGATATGGGCGGCGAAATGATATTTCCTGTTTCTGTTGGAAGTCCTTTTCTACGTTCTCTTTTCGTTTTACTCCCCCATTCTTTTGCCCGTTGTTGTTGGTAGCAGAGGTGATTGTGAGGCGGGTTGCTTCCAATTGTGTATACGGCTCGGCTGGCCAGTGGGTGAAGTGGGACTGAAGAATGTGATGTGTAAGTAACCAGACAGGGAGAGGAGGAAGCAATGTATTTTTGGTATGGCTTCCAGGCGTTCTGCTGGTTACCACTGTCTTGAGTCTTTCTTTTACCTTCAGGAAGGATGTGGCTTCCATCGGGTGGGTGGTCTCTGTTGCCCCGAATTGTTAACCGGAACAGACTGCCGTAAGAGAGAAGTGATATGGACAGGACAGGCAGCTCCTGTAACTTATACTCTGTATCGATGTATCGAATATTACCAACCAAAAGGAAGAGGGATTAAATAAATTACTCTCTTCATCTAGAAATAACTAATTTGGATTTATTTAGATTCAAACTTATCTGTATACTAAAATATGCCTAGATACTTTTAAATCTGGACAAAAGCAAGTCAGATATTTCTAGACGGAGGGAGTAGTATCTTAAAGAGACCATTGTCACAAAAAAAAACAAAATTTCTTTTGTATAGAAGGATCATCTGGAGAAGGGAAAATTGCTTCAGTTTCAGTACTACAGAGTCCTTGCATCGCACCTTTGTTTCGAGGGAACACGACGAACCTATAGCTGCTTTGTCTCCTATAAGACAGCTGTCTCCGTCATCGTCATCAATTGGCTGCTTGCTCTTATTAAGACATTTTCTGGATAGAGCCAGCCAATGGACTCATTCTGTTCCTCTGACAAGATAAAAAAAACAAGAGAAAACCCAACCGTTATGCTCTACTGTTGTGAGGTATTATGTCTGACGCTGATGGCTCACAACTGCTGGACTGATACGGTCCAACGTACAAACTGACGTATACAGGGCTATACCCAGCAGTGCTATCCATGGACACACACGGTCACGAACGTATGATGATGTCCCAACCACCATGAAAACTGCCCAACTCTAGATCACGAACGTGCATGGCCGGGCATGTGGCCCTCGCGTCTGAAGGGTGCAGATCACCTGTATTCCACGTAGACGAGATGGGAAATATGGGATGGTGCTGGCCAATTTGATGCAACCATTGGTCCCGGATGCTGACATGATCTAGCCGACTTCACTTGGATTTCTCGGAAGATCGGGACAATATCATTGTTTAACATTACAAGCAGGCTCATGGAGCATAGTTAGAATCCCATCCTAACTTGACTTACTAAATAGGGATTCTCTATCCATATTAGTTCAGTACAGGTAGTTATTTGATTAAGAATTGGTGGAATACCAGGCAATCCGAAACTCTCTTAAGTGATATTCAAGAGAAAAGGATGAGTAGGATCACTTAGCCATGCTTCGTAATTGAAAAAGCGGGCACCATGAAAGTACATGCCACTCAACCAAAGAAAGATAATGGAGAGTTGCCCGAAATGAGCACTAAAGACTTTTCGAGAGATCTCCTCCAAATCACCCGTATGACTATCGAAATCGTGAGCATCAGCATGTAGGTTCCAGATCCAAGTGGTAGTATCAGGTCATGATT
This sequence comes from Avena longiglumis, assembly GCA_030063025.1. NCBI lineage: Eukaryota > Viridiplantae > Streptophyta > Magnoliopsida > Poales > Poaceae > Avena > Avena longiglumis. The sequence goes on from CP125976.1 coordinate 118,769,411, forward strand.
TTCCTACCCTCAGGGGGAAAGTAAAGGCCCTTCCCCCTTTGGAAGGCTGTGGGCGAGGAGGGATTCGAACCCCCGACACCGTGGTTCGTAGCCACGTGCTCTAATCCTCTGAGCTACAGGCCCACCCGTCTCCACTGGATCTCTTCCCGGGGGTACCCCTTCATTTCGGGTTAAGAAGATGGGAAAGCGCCTTTCTCTATAAGAGCAAGGCCCGAGGTGTGAAGTAGGAGAGAGGGGATGTGATGATTGAGGTTTTGAATAAGACGACCTTTGCATTTTAGATTTGGATCTTTTTCGTATTTTAAAATAGTAAAAAAGTCAAATAAGAGGTGTTAAGCTTTTTGAAAAGATGATTCGTTCCAGAAAAGTTCCAGAAGATGATAATGGTAAGCAAGAAGACTCTTTTTTTTAGTTTTTTTTTAGCCCTACCTACACCTTAGTCTTCCGAGAAAGAGAAGGGGTTCACATAGAGAGAACAATATTAGTAAAGCAAACCCACGCTTCGGGAAGGTGAGGTGAACTAACAATTCCTTCTGTCGTGTATCCTCGATTGATGCGGCCTCGACCTGGTGAAGCCTCTTAATTAATTATTAGACAAAACTAATAAACAGAAAAGAAAGGCGCGAAGCATAATTTTGCATTGGAGTAATTATTCCCATTTTTTAAATATGAGTAAAGGATCTATGGATGAAGATACTAAAAAGTATTTCAAAATAATTTTATATACGAGTCTATATGTATTCGTCTATAAGGCTAAGTAATATATCCAACATATTTCTCAATCCCTCTCAATTGGTCTACATGGTATCAACCTAAATCTATCGTAAACCTAGCCGCCGCAGACCCACTTCCACCGTGCCGCCCTGTGTGTGTATGTGTGTGTGTGTGTGTGTGTGTGTGTGTGTGTGTGTGTGTGTGTGTGTGTGTGTGTGTGTGTGTGTGTGTGTGTGCGCGCGCGTGCGTGTGGAGGGGTGTGTGTGTGTCAAACTCCATGATCTATGTCGGGGTCCATGCGATCCCTAGTATGGCTCGTTCGGTAATCCTTTATCAGCCGTCCATGTGAGTTTTTCGATCTCTTTTGATTTCTGATCATAGATCGGATTGAATCGACCACGCCGTCCACCTCTGTGTCTCTACTCCAACCATCCGCATCGACAATCTACACCGCTCGTGCTGCGGCTTTGGCAGTCGTCATTCTAACGACACCGCCGCACACCTTGGCCGGGCGCTATCCGGCCATCCTCTCGGATCGTCTTCACCGTCATCGTCGAACTACACCAACAATGTTGCCATCGACTCGATCTAGACGCCATGGCAATGACGCACCACCGCTCGATCAACCGATCCCATGCCCGTCTACGCCAAGAACATCCTCGAGCATGCGCCAACCACCGATCGAGCTACGGGATGCCGCGCCGCCGCCTTGGTCCTCGCGTACTGGCTGCCAACGCGCCACTGGCGCATGCGACCGATGGCCTCCAGGCTACATCGACTCGCCATGCAACTATGCCGCTCCATCGGGTCATAGCGTCGCTGCATGCAGTCTATATCATTGTTCCCGCGCACCAACACCCAATGCTATCTCCGCGGCACCTCCCACGGTGTGGGTTGCCTACGTCTGCACATGGTCTTCGACACGTTGAATTCTTCTTCGCCTACATCGTGTACTTCCACCGCGTCTCTTTAGGCGTCCATAATGACCACTGCGGGTCACCACTGGTTTCGCCGCCTTCTGCATCTTCGTCCACAACGACATCATTGCCATCGTCATCTTGTTTCTACGACACTGGCACATAAGTTCATGATGGTCCCTGCCTTCGCACGTTCGGTACTGGCAACATCGGTACGTGCCTTCTTCCTCGAGGTGTTTCCAAGTTTGGCAAACTCGAATTGATGCCTCGTCTACATCGTCATCGACAATGTCTTCTTCGGCAGCGACCTCTACGGCTGCCTCGACCACGTAATAGACGAGTTCTTCTTTGCATCCTTGGTTCTGGCAAAACAATGGATGCATTCGTTACCGATATGCGCATAGTTCTGGAAAAACTATGGTCGCACCTCGTCCTTGACGGCTCAGATTGCATTAGCTCTGGCATCGCCACATTCATCGACCGCATCGGTGCGTCTCCGTCATCATTCTCGCATAATACGCGCACGCGGCCTCATGTGCGGCTACCTCGACACAAGCAACCCCGACCACGACCTCAACCACGGCGATCACCCGCACTTCTACATCGACCACAACACCATCCCACGCTCTCGGCTCCCTCGACATCGGCACAAAGGGCTACCACCTCGCTTAAAGTTTTCATCAGCTTACTCTATAGTATAGTCTACCGTGCTGCGACACCGTCCATGACGTTTCTTCTTGGACTGCAAGGGATGTCATCCTACTGTATGTTACTTCGGTTTATCTCTTGTATGAACGTCCGCGATGTTTCAGTTGTTCACGACGCTACCGCTATGACTGCAAGAGGATGTTAGAGTATTATACAAATACGATTGTTACGGTAATTTAGTATAGTTAGGATCCCATTCTAACTTGACTTGTACTTCAATATAATCTCATTCATGGGGCTCAATAATACATCCAACATATTCTATCAATCCCTCTCTACCGTTCTACATAAATCTTCCAACCAGTCAAGTCAATCCTCTGATATTAATATATGCTCATTTCCAAAAAAAAAATCATGGTCTAACCACAATACTGCTAAAAATTGATGAACATATCCAGTTACAAGGCACATAGCACAAAATTTTGGCCCCTCCCCAAACCCTTTGTTTGCAGAAACAAAACAAAAATGTTTACCACCAACCAAGAAGAAGCACATTTCAGTTTCCAAATCAAACCACAATAATCAAGTAGCATCATGGAGGAAATATTAGGACTACCTTTTTCTTTTCTTTTTTGAGGGTAATATTAGGACTACCTAATGAAGCCGGACATGTATTGATCTCAGTCTTAGCACCGCTGAGTATTTAAGTTAGAATAAAATCATTATCTATGAAAACAAAGAAACAAGGGGGCATATAGCACGTTCCTTTTTTGGTTCTTTACCATAACACTCTTGATCGCATGCATATTTAAATCTTTGAGTGATCCATTAGTTGTAAACTTTGTACCTTAAACTTTGCAACAAATTGGTTGTGTGCCTCAATTGATGCAGAGGTTGGAGTTTTACTCCCCTTTTTGTAAAAAAAACATTAAATCTACAAACAATCAATGTTTTCATCATTGCTTACTACAATACTATTAAAAAGTAACAAAGAAATTTGGTTTGAAGACACACATCATGAAAATTATTAGCCCCTTCCGAACCAGTTTGTTCACAGAAAACAAGAGAAAAATGTTCTTGAGAAAGAAGAAACACATTTTCATCTCACCCACAATAATGAAGTAGAATCATGGAGAAAATATCAACACCCAAGTAAGTAAAATGAAGCTAAACATGTATTGATAGTTAAATCAGAGAGAGTGGATGAAATATGCTAGCTTAAAAGAAGAGATAAATACATGCACAAACAAATGTTACAAGGTCTACTTTATCAGACATCCGACAACAAAAAGGTAACAATTTTGATCAATGCTTGATCTCAATTTTAAACCATTTACAAGAAGAAAGATACCATATGACTGTCACAGTGATGGTGTATAACAAGTATTAAAAGTGGCATGTTGTTTGCTAAATATAACATGATTCAGGAATATGGCCGTATTATAAGAAAGTAAGAAACAAGTTGATTATCCTTGGATATGTGTTCTTTTCCATGCATTGAAAAATAAATTTAAAAGGAGCCTTGAGAAACATGCCACCACAAACTATACATCTAAAAATGCCTATGCAATCACCGCGTCACCAAATCTACCAAACAAGTTTAGAAAAGGTCATGGAGTGGAATGGAGCTACTAATAGATTGATTATGAAACTCTGACAATACATACATGATGTATAAACATAACCATCAAACACACTATAACGGAAATAAACTTGATGCTCTCACATCCCCCAAGAAATTGTAATTTCCATTTGATCTGCTAGTGCTGATAACATGTGAGGTCAGACCATCATGAAGGCGGATGTCAATCACTTCACCATCTTTTTTCAGCAAGTTATATGAAATCTCCACTCTCTTGGTCATAATACTCAAATAGAAGATGTGCCGATTGTAAGAAGAATCATCAGCCGAAAACACAAAATCATGTCAGTAACTCCAAATAAACGTAAAAAAATTCTGATAAACCCCATATGGTTCCTCAATCAGGTGCGCAAGATGACCAAATACGACATAAATAAAAATGTAAGCATCCAGCGAACAGGTGCTTGCATTGATACCATCACTCTTATAAAGCCAACATACTTAGATCTGAGTCCATCATCTTTATGAAATAGAGTACATCCATCTCATCACCATCATCAACCTAGGTCTATTTGCTCTTCGATTGCTATGTATTTGGGTTTTACAAGTAGTTTATCGTGCCTCGGTTTGTTGGAACCGAGACAAACTAATTTTAAGTTAGTTTATATTAAACTTTTATACCTATTTTTAGCATGTCATAGTCTTAATGAGTATATTTCTCTATTTTTATTTGACTTAGTTAGTCACATAATAATATGCTAAATGTTAATTAGTTGTATCATTGTAATTAATATAGTCGTAATGCATATTTAAAAAGTACATTTGCATTGTGCTATGTTTAAACTATATTTTGTAGCATGCATTTCCTTTTCAACTATTTTTATAACTGCGTAAACTATTAAATGTATTTTATGGTAGAGATATCTATACTATATGTTCTAACAAATATTTTAATAGGGGTTTTTAGTGTACAATTAGCAAAGCATATTTATAGAAAATTTCAGACTAAATTAATGAGACCGATAGAAATCAGAAGCCGATATGTTTCATCGGATTTTTGATCAGGCCCCACACGGCTCTATTTGTGATTTAGGGAACAAAATTGCATGCTTCCGTTTAAACTGCTAGGACCAAGCCCACACGTCTCTTTCCGTGATTTAAGGAACCAAATTGCATGCTTCCCGTGTCACTCTTCCTGTAATTCAAGTCCGGTCTATCCCTTATTTTTATGAAATAATTTGGAAAGTTATAAGTTGTTTCCATCTAGAAAAATACAACGAATTTCCCTCAAAATAATAAAACAAATTAATTACGTTTTTCCCTAGTCAGGGCAACATATCTTTTGTTCAATGGAAGCGTAGTTTTCCATTAAGGGAAGCGCCGTTTTTATGGTAAAATATCCTTGCTAGTGCAACTTCATTTTGCTTCCTAACAAGAATATTTCTGCTGATTGCTTCCAAGACAATTGGAGGTTGTTTCCTTCAAGTAGATTTTATTTCCACATTATAAAGATGCAACAAGTATTCGACTTGTATCAACATTGCTTCAAATAGAGAATATAATTTGCTTACAAATAAATAGTGTTTGCTTCCACTGGATCAAACATTTGTGTGTGCAACATTGGTTAAATAAAAGCATATAAACCCGTCGATTAGCTGTATACTGTATACTGCATGTTGTGTTGTACCGATAGTGTAAGCGTAGTACTTCCTCCCAGTTTTAAAATATAAGATATTTTACCTTTGTGAAAAAAGTGTATCTAAATCATTTATAGTGTTTAGATTCATAGTGAACTTACACACTAAAAGTGGTCTAGATAACCTTCTTTCACAAAGACATTTTGTATTTTGAAAGAGAGGGAGTAGTAGCTGGGCAGGACCTTTCTGGCCGGGACAACTCGCCCGGGGCGCGGTTTGGTTCGGATCAGAATTCAGATGGACAGCAACACCTGGCCCGGCCATGCCATGCAGGGAACCAGGAGGAACGTTCCGTTCCGTTCCGTTCCGTTCTGTTTGTGTGTGATATCGTGGTCAGGAAATCTTCAAGATGACATAAACCCGTCGATCTGAAAGCAGAGCGTGGATAACCTCGATCGCTGTCTCCATGATTGGATTTCCGTGTCGAAGAAACAGAAATAAGGCCCTGATGTGATGTGGCTGTGTCAAAGTCAATCCATGATCATGAAAAATGCAATTCTGCTGTTTATGCAGGAACGTGCTGAGAGCGACGATCGAGGTGCCGAGGGCGGGGGAGGATGAAGCAGCTCAACGCCATGCTCCGCTCCCTCGACGGGCCCCACATCCTCGCCGGCGGACTCAACGCCCTCGACGGCACCGACTACTCCGCCAAAAGATGGGCAGACATCGTCAAGTATGCATACTGTATTTCCTTTTCTATGAAGTAATTAAGAAGTTCGATCGTATGTGGTTTGTTTGCTATTTTTGGCAATTGGCTACATGGATTAGATAAAAAGATTAGGAATCTGTTTAGGGTGGGAGATCAGCAATCTGTTTAGGATAGAAGCGCTTGCCACTGTCGCTATGGTTAAGTAGAAATAACAAGATTTTTAATAATCCCGAATTCCAATTAGTGCTGGGGCACTGTGTTGTGTTACAGGGTGCTCACCGCTCGCGCCCGTCACCGCTCGCGCCCGTCCGATCTCTATCTAACGGTGTATATGAACCGGTGACTTTTTTGGGAAGCCTTGGTGCACGTGGCCAGGCTGTCACAGAATAAATCCAGCTATCCTCATCTTCGTTTCGTGTTGGTCTTCATCCCAGCGCCAGGAACCACGCCAGGAACCACAGGTGGTGGTGGGCATCCGACGACTCCCTCCCGGCCAAGGAGCGCTTGACCTCCGCCGGGGACTCAACCGCCCGACCCCGGCGTGCCCAACCTCCGCCGGCGACTCACCTGCCCGGCCCCGATGGAGGCGGCGCTCGACGCCGACTTCCTCAGAGGATCTCGACCATGGCAATTGGATCGGCCAGGAGGCCGTCGCCTTCTTCAAGGCCTTGGTCTCCTCGGCATGTCCTAGCTCGGTACATCCAGATCTGCTCGATTTGGGAGAAACATCTGAGATTTGGGATGCATATTTTTTAGCTACGAATTGGTGAGCTATCATGTGGATGTAATTTTTATAACGGGATTGTACATTTCTACTTTTCTTTTCCTCAATTCTGGATATAGTTTTGTAATTGGATGTAAGAGTAGCAATTATTTCCCCAATTTTGGCTGTATTTTTTTCAACTAGATGTACTTTTCCTACTTTTTTTACATCCAGAAATGATGAAAGGCTTGAGTTGTATTTTTTTCATCAATTCTAGATTAGATTTACACTTCTGGATGTAATTTTTGTCACTTTTCTACATCCAGACTGTTGAATGGATTAAGCGGTCAAACACTGGTATGTTTTGTGATCCCAGTTTTGGTGCATCTGGATGTAATTTTTCTTTTTTCTATATCTACCGCTGCTATTTTTTACATCCTCAATTGGAATCACAATCACTAGTATTTTTTCTGTATGTAATTTTGTATAGTTAAACTTCAATTTTTTATATACCAATACTTCTTATGAACTGGAGGAAAAAAAAGCAGTAGGGCCAGATTTTTATCTCCACTTATTTAATAGGGTGCATGCTGCGGTGTATGGCTGCATGTGAGCGTATGTGGTCCTAATAACAACTTGAGGAAGAAAAAAGAAATGGACCAGGCTTTTGTGTCCGCCTATTTGAAAAGGTGAATGGCTGCATGTGAGCGTAGGTGTTCCGACTTTCTATTTTTGGAAAAAGGGGACGTAGTACCACTTGCCATTTTGGAAAAGTTTTGAATTCAGAGAGGGAGGGCACCGCGTAAGACAATATGGAGCCCGGGCACTATGTAGCAACGTCCTTTAATAATAAAATATTTTCTACAGGTTATTCACCGTTGCAAAGCTACACTTCGTTTGTGGCCACAACTTTACCTTTGGAGCGACAAGACCTATTTACGGAGGCCTATACACGTTTGGAGGATTGTGAAGGTATTTTTTCCTAATATGGATGGCTGTGTGATCTCCGTATAGAGTTACCGGTGTTTTTTTTTTGGAAAAGAGTATATATTAATATCACGGGGATACCAATGTTAGAATTTTTGTCTAAATAGGCCTAACCCATTTATTATATGCCAATAAATTCCTGAAATCCTAGAGGCCCATTTAGTCCATTCATGCAAGACAAGAATTGGGACAAATGTTTAGTCTCACATTACTAGTTGAGTGGAAGTTGAACCAGCTTATAAGGTGAGCTCTTCCACCACTTGTACGAGCTTGAGAAGAGAAGACATATACACGCGCACTCCTCCTCCTCCTCGCTTCACGCCACTCGTCACCTTGCGCCAATGGTTGCGGAATCTCGCGAAACCTCGTCACGCTGCCGTGGGTTGCTGGTTGGGAATCTCGCGGGCGAGCTTTATTTTGCCACGTGAATGGTATATGAACAGTGGTACAAAAGCTGAAACGTTTTGCTCGGTGGAATTTTATCTGAGCTAAATGAATCTGACCGAGTGGAGGCTGTCCGGTGGGCTGCCTGCTCGCTTCAACCACATCGTTTGTTTCATCTCCTGCGACTGTCTACCTTCCTCCGTGTCTATATAAGAGAGGTCGCGCCTCCTCTCGGATACCGCCACACATCCTTTGAGCCTCCGGTTCGAGCAGCATGCTACCTAGATCTTCCCCATCCCGTCTTGCGCCGTGCAATGAGCCGGGACAAGGGCCTCGAGACCCGCCGCCGAGTCCTGTATGGAGAAGGGCGATAAGGTTTTGGGGCGCAATCGGTAGCGACTAAAGCTTCATCGGATTCCCTCTCGGATAGCGATTGCGCCGACGTCTTCCCCAACAAGGACTTCTTCCCCGACATCAGCACCCTCTTCCTCGACGACATAGCTAATGACGGTGCCAACACGAACACTGGCGGTTCCTCTTCTGCTGCCATTGCCGTGTATGTTTTCTTTCTCAATCTTGTTCTGATTGCTATGTCTTGCAGTCTGTTTGGTTACCTGTCATAATATGTTTTTGCTATTTCACATGATTAGTATTTTGTCTATTATTCTAATCATATTTTATCTAGTGTTTATTATGGGTAATTCGCTTAGTAAATTGCTCTATTTCTCAACAATCCAAAAACCTTATTTCAGGCAATTTGCCCCAAGTGGCTTTGTTGCTTCTATGAAGCCACCTGTGTTCGAAGGTGTCAATTACAAACGATGGCGTGCGAGGCGATGCTGCAGTTTCAGACCATGAGCTGCTATAACGCCATCTATGGCGCACCTGAGGGGGAACTTAATCCCGCTCAGGGCGTTCCAAAAACTTGATACCACTTTCAAGGCTGCCTTGATCAGCATTCTTAGCGACAATATTGTCGATTCATATCTGTCATTTAGCAATGGCAAGGATATGTGGGATGCGCTCGAGAGAAAATTTGGAGTCTCCGATGCTGGCACTGAACTGTATGTCATGGTATAATTCTATGACTATAAGATGGTTGAGGACCGCCCCATTGTGGAGCAGGCTCATGAGATACATTCACTTGCCAGGGAGCTTGAGCACTTCACTTGTGTGTTACCGGACAAGTTTGTTGCCGGAGGAATTATTGCCAAACTTCCCCAGTCATGGAGTAATTTTGCTACTTCTCTGAAGCACAAGAGACAAGAGTTCTCCGTGACGGATCTCATTGGGACTCTTGATGTGGAAGATAAGGCGAGAGCAAAAGACACACGTGCTCGAGGTATCGAGGGAGGTTCTAATGCCAATCTGGTACAGAAAAGGAACTTCCAGCCTCACAAGTTTAAGAACAAAGGCAAGTTTGACGGCAAAGGAAAGTTCGATGGAAAGAACAAGGTCTCATAGTCTACCAGCTTCAAGAAGAAGACTGATAAGAAGAAAGGTGCTTGTCATGTGTGCGGTGATCCTGATCATTGGGCTCCTGCTTGTCCCAACCGCTTTGACAATCGCCATCATAGGAAGGGCAACAATACTGCTAATGTTGTCATGGGCGACGTTGAGATGAAAGATGTTGGGTATGGTATATTAGCTACTGTTCTTTCATTATTTCATTCTCCTGATTGGTGGATTGACACGGGCGCTAATGTACATGTCTGTTATGATATTTCCATGTTTTCTTCATATCAGATCAGAGGGAATCAAACCGTGCTGATGGGGAATGGTTCACATGCTTCTGTTCATGGTGTTGGTACGGTCGATCTGAAGTTCACTTCGGGAAAGACCGTGCGCCTGAAGAACATGCATCATGTTTTCTCAATAAATAAAAATCTTGTTAGCGGATCTCTTCTGTGTCGAGATGGCTACAAGATTGTATCCGAGTCCAATAAATTTGTAATTTCAAAGTATGGAACCTTTGTTGGTAAAGTCTATGAGTGCGGAGGCTTGTTCCGCCTATCTCTGTCAGACATTTGTAATAAAGTTGTTAATCATATTTACACGAATTTTGAATCAAATGCCTGACACTCTCGTCTTTGTCATATTAATTTTGGTTGTATAACGCGACTAGCCAAAATGAATTTAATCCCTGATTTCACAACTGTTGAGGGATCTAAGTGCCAAGTCTGCGTGCAAGCTAAACAACCTTGCAAGTCACATACGACTGCAGAAGTGAGAAATTTAACACCACTAGAGCTCATACATTCCGATCTTTGTGAGATGAATGGTGTGTTGACAAAAGGTGGAAAGAAATATTTCATGACTTTGATCGATGACTCTACGAGATATTGTCATGTGTATCTTCTGAAATCAAAAGATGAGGCTTTGAGTTTCTTCAAAATCTATAAAGCTGAGGCAGAAAATCAACTTGATCGAAAGATTAAGAGGCTTATGTATGATCGTGGTGGAGAGTATTTTTCCAACGAGTTTGATTCCTTTTGTGCGGAACATGGCATAATTCATGAGAGGATGCCTCCCTACTCACCCCAGTCAAATGGAGTAGCCGAAAGAAAGAACCGTACTCTAACAGATTTGGTTAACGCCATGATAGACACATTGGGTCTTTCTAAGGAATGGTGGGGGAGGCACTATTGACTGCGTGTCATGTCCTAAACCGAGTTCCCACAAAGAACAAAGAAATTACTCCATTCGAAGAATGGGAGAAGAAAAGGTTAAAACTCTCTTACTTACTTACTTGGGGTTGTTTGGCAAAGGTTAATGTACCAATCCCCAAGAAGCGCAAGCTTGGACCAAAAACCATTTATTGTGTTTTTCCGGGCTATGCTTTTCATAGCATTGGTTATAGATTTTTGATAGTAAAATCTGAAGTGCCTGGCATTCATGTCGGTACAATCATGGAGTCGACTGATGCAACTTTCTTTGAGGATATCGTTCCAATGAAAGATAAACCTAACTCATCAAATCCGGAGATACCTAGTTCATCTAATCAGGAATTTGCTACATTCTTTGAACCTACCATTCCAATTGAACACTCTGAAAGTCCTAAGGAGGATGATAATGAAATTCCTAAAAGGAGCAAGAGACAGAGGACTGCAAAGTCCTTTGGTGATGATTTCATTGTGTACCTTCTGGATGACACTCCTACTTCCATTTCAGAAGCATATGCATCTCGATCTTGACTCTTTGGAAGGAAGCGTCCATAGTGAGATGAATTCCATCTTAGCTAATGGAACATGGGAGATCACTGATCGCCCTTATGGGTGCAAACCTGTAGGGTGCAAGTGGGTGTTTAAGAAAAATCTTAGACCTGATAGTACTATTGAGAAGTACAAGGCACGTCTTGTGGCCAAGGGATATACTCAAAAAGAAGGTGAAGATTTCTTTGAGACTTACTCACCCGTTGCCAGATTGACCACCATTCGAGTATTACTCTCATTGGCTGCCTCTCATGGTTTTCTCGTTCATCAAATGGACGTTAAGACATATTTCCTTAATGGAGAGTTGGATGAGGAAATTTACATTGGATCAGCCAGATGGCTTTGTGGTAAATGGTCAAGAAGGAAAGGTGTGCAAATTGTTGAAGTCTTTATATGGCCTAAAACAAGCCCCTAAGAAATGGCATGAGAAGTTCGAAAGAACTTTAACTGCTATAGACTTTGTTGTAAATGAAGCTGATAAATGTGTGTACCATCGCCATGGTGGGGGTGAGGGAGTCATCCTTTGTTTGTATGTTGATGACATACTGATTTTCGGAACCAACCTTAATGCAATTAAGGAGGTAAAATATTTCTTATCTCGTTCCTTCGAGATGAAGGATCTGGGAGTAGCTGATGTCATCCTAAACATCAAGCTATTAAGAGATGATGATGGTGGGATTACATTGCTTCAGTCCCACTATGTGGAAAAGATCTTGAGTCGTTTCGGGTATAGCGACTTCAAGTCTTCTCCTACACCGTATGATCCTAGTGTGTTGCTTCGAAAGAATCGAGGAAATGCTAGAGACCAACTGAGATACTCTCAAATTATTGGCTCGCTTATGTATTTAGCTAGTGCCACGAGGCCTGACATCGCCTTTGCTGTAAGCAAACTCAGTCGATTTGTTTCAAATCTAGGAGATGATCAACATGCTCTTGAAAGAGTTATGCGCTATCTAAAAACCTTTGAGCTATGGCATACACTATACCGGATATCCGAGGGTACTAGAGGGTTATAGTGATTCAAATTGGATGTCTGATGCTAACGAGATAAAGGCCACGAGTGGATATGTATTCACACTTACTGGTGGCGCTATTTCTTGGAAGTCTTGCAAGCAGACCATCTTAACAAGGTCAAATATGGAAGCAGAACTCACAACATTAGACATAGCCACTGTTGAAGCAGAGTGGCTTCGTGAACTCTTGATGAACTTACCTGTGGTTGAAAAACCAATACCCGCAATCCTTATGAACTGTGATAATCAAACTATTATTTTCAAGGTAAATAGTTCTAAGGATAATATGAAGTCGTCAAGACATGTGAAGAGGAGACTGAAATCTGTCAGGAAAATGAGTAACTCCGGAGTTATTGCATTGGATTATATCCAAACATCTAAAAACTTGGCAGATCCCTTCACAAAGGGTCTATCACACAATGTGATAGAAAATGCATCGAAGGAGATGGGTATGAGACCCACAATTTGAGCTTTCCACAGTGGTAAACCACACTATGTGATCGGAGATCCCGTGAATTAGAATTGGGAGACAAGCTGTTGGTTAGCTGAGATGAAAGTATCCATACTTTAATAAACACCACTCCATAAAGATGCAATACTTTCCTATTCTGCACGGTAGGTTGATTTATTATCTTAATGTGTTCTAAGTGGCTTATCCTAAGCAAAGATGTTGTCCTGCAGAACATCTTTTGAAGAACACACCTATATGAGTCTGACTGTTAAAACGTCGCAGTCTATGAGAGTAGGGTGCTCTCTAATAAACTCATGAAAGGTCATGGAGTATGACGTATAAGCTCCACGCGCGGGGAAGTCCCACGGTAGCCTAGTATAGGTCAAGACTTTTTGTGAAGCTAGGTTCGCAGCAAACTTGCGGTTCAAGGCATAGAACACTGTACAAGTTATAGCCTAGCATAACATAAAACTATAGGTGGAAGTTCAACTTAACAGTCTGTCACATCCCAAGATTTTCCAAATCTTGTAATGTGAAAAAAAATGAGTAAAATAAAAACTTTGTTTATTTTCAGGGTGAGAAGAAACTATTTGAATCCAATTGGAAACCTTCAAAACCTAATTGGATCAAATAAAATCCTAAAGGGATTTAAAAAGATAAACATTTAATAAAGGAAAAATAAAAATATTTGGAATTACTATTTTTGAATCTTTTAATAAAAGATTTGATTTTAAAATGAAAAGGAAGAAATTCAAATAAGGATTATTTTAATAGCCAAAATTAAAACTTTGGCCAAGCCTTTGAAATAAAACATTTCTATTTGATAAAAATATTAAAGGTTTACTCAAATAAAATAATAAGGATTTAATATCCAAGTATATTAAAAATAAAAGGTTTTACTATTTTAAGTAAAACATCAAAACTTATTTATTTGTTTTAAACAAGTTTTCCAAGTATTCTTTAATTCCAACTAAAACCTCTTGATTTGGTTTTGAAAATAATTAAATTTTAAATGGAGACTTTAAATAAAACAATTTCTATTTTGATTTATTAAACAAGGTCTATTTATTTAATTAATAATGGACCCTAAAATAAAAATATTATTTATTTTGGGAATTGGATTATGTTGTTAAACAGAACCAAACTCAATTACAATGTTTGGTGAATGTTTGAATGGTTTTGAATGTTGATTTGTTGCTTGAATTTCAAAACAGAATCAGAAAAAGGAAAAACTTTCAGGAAGAAAAAATAGAGTCGGACTCAGCCCAACTAAGCCAGCCCAACAAGGCCCAGTACCAGCCCAGCTTCCCTCTCCCCGAAAGAAAACGATTCGCACTCATTTTTGAACCCGCGCAGACACTGACTGGTGGCCCTTTCTCCCTGTCTCTCTCCTTCGCTGACACCCAGACCCCACCCAGCCAGCTCACCTCCTTCTTCCTCGCGCAGACGACGCCCTGCCGTTTCCTGCTCTTAACGCCGGCATCAATTCACGCTGTTAACGGCCATTACTCCCCCTGCGACCACGCGGTATTAAATGCCTCGCCCTCCTCTCCATTTCCCCTCACGCGCCTCCCTCTCTCTGCCCCCAGGCCGACGAAATTTCGAGCCACACTCCCACTGCTCCGACGAGCTCCCTCCTCCAATTCTGGCGAACCCAGTCACCGCCTTGCCTACCCGACCAAGCACACATACTCCCCGCTCCCAGGCGCTTCTTCCTGTACCTCCCATTCACTCGCGGGCGCCCAGGCAGCTCGTCTTCAATCGACCACGCCGCGTCGCTCTCGCCGTGAAGTTCCACTGTAAACAGACCACCCCGAGCCCTCTCCTTCACGCACACAGCTTCGCCTTGGTCTTGCGCACCTAACCATGCCCTCTGTTTTCCTTCTCGTGATCTGTAGCGTCGACTCCGACCACGACCAGAGCCGCCTGACGCCGTCCTTAACTCCAGTGAGGAATTCCGACGGATCCTGAGCGCCCCTCGCCTCCTCACAACTACGTTGAGCTCCTCCACGTCACTACGATCTCGGTGAGCATATTCCCATCCTCCCTTGCTTCCTGTAGCCGCGTGACTTTGACGCCGTCGCTAGCCACCGGCGGCGCGCCGCTTGGTCAAGCAAACCAAAGATTAGATTTTCATCCGGCCACGATAGATTCATTTAACGAAAGGTGCAGGCTAGTTTGAGCCGCGATCTGTTTAGATCCAACGGCTGCGATTCTTGTGCGATCCGAACCGGTACAACCGATCATATCACCGCGTGTCACCAGTTTGTTTAAAACAGAAATTTGAAAACAGATTTAGATGCAGATTTGAAAACCCTATAACTTTTGGTCCACACGTTCAAAAATTACAAACTTTATATCAATGGAATCAGTGAAACAAGCCCTAGCCAACCATGGATTTTGTTTAGTAAAAATCCTCTGGTAAAATGTTTGTTTTGGCAGAAACATTTGAATGCTTGTTTAGGTTAGAAAAAATATTCCAAAATGTTTTTAGGGTTGAAACCTTTGCAAATTGGTTTGTTGTGAACCTACTGACCCTAGGAACCAACCCATGGTTTTAAAAATAGATTTTGTGAAGTTTAGGAATAAAAACTTGAATTAGCCCATTTCTAGCCAAATAAAAACATTGATTTTGTTATGAAAATTGTTTTGGAGTAAAAACTTTGGGAAAATGATTTGTATCAAACCTACTGACCCTAAACACCAAGTTTTGAGAAACAACAACTTATTTGGTGAACAACATAAAGTTGTTGCTTTGATAAAAATATTTTCCACCACATAAAATAATGAAAGGATTTAAAAATGGTTTATAGACAAAACCCTTTTGCAAATGACTTTGCCACTTTGGAAAATTGACCACTTTGAACCTTACAAAGTTTAGAGCCTAGTGGAGACCACCTTTGAAAATAGAACTATCTTTTGCATGCTTGCATGCATGACCTAGTTTCTCTTATTTTATGTGTGTGTTTGATTGATTGAATATTGGTTGGAATGCTAGTTGATATTGTGTTTGCTTGATTGATTTGTAGTGAAGTTAGAAAAGTGTGAAACTAGCAAGGAGTAAACCAACATTCCCTACCAAAAGAAAGGCAAGTTACACTATCATCTAAAGTCCTACTATTTTCATTATACTTAGTGGATTTTGAAACATGCATGAAAAGAATTTCTATACTTATGCTATGCTAAATCCTAATAGGATACCCTATACATTCCTTAGTGAAAACAATGTAGTTGTTACATGCTTAGCCATGCTATGTTTTGAAAAGAGATACATGTTGAGATTTTATGAAGTTGAGAAAAGGACTTGTGTTTTTTTATATAATAAAACAAGGACTCAATGAACCACATGGGTGGCCAAGAATACTTTGAGTTTTGGAGAAGGTGGCAACAAAAGGAACCATGTCTATGGCAATCTCTTTGTGTTATGCTCCAAAAGAAAACCACCTAGGAACTTAGAGATTGAACATGTTTCTCCAATTGTGGCTTTCGTGTACAACCACATGCTACTTATGGCTCTGGCTTAGTCAACTACATTGGGAAGACCCATGCATTGTCTTCAGGTTACTGAAAATGAGGACCTGGAATCCTACATGGGTACTGAAGACAAGCTAGCAATGGTGTATGGGAGGACCCTCTAGAAAGACTTCGTCACATTCTTAATCAGCCAGTACTCCATCTTGGTGAGTACTAATCCAGTGGCCACTAGTGGCAACAAGATGGGATTGTGACATGTGGGTAAAGTGTACTACTTCTGCAGAAGATAATAAAAATCTAAGTACTTAGCCGTGTCCCCGGTTATGGACAATATTGAGCAACTAAAGCTTGAAGCTATGGGAAATCTCGACATTCCAATTTCTAAAAGAAAACTTTTAAGTGACAACTAAAGACTTGATGCACTTGGGGGTACCAAGGAGCTCAAGAGATTTTGATAAAACTTGATGCACTTGGGGGTACCAAGGAGCTCAAGAGATTTATTAAAACTTGATGCACTTGGGGTTACTAATGAGCTCAAGAGATTTTTGACAAGGACCTGAACACTTGGGAATTTACCAAGGAGTTCAAGGGATTTTGAAAAGGGAGATTTGACAAAGGACCAAAAACATTTTGAAAAGATAGGATAAACTTTGCTTCTGCAAATGAGCCTAAAACCCTACTTAGCCAAATATGCATGTAATGATAGGATCCACTTATATTCAACATAGTAGTGAAACTTGCCAATACAATTCAAATGTATTGACCCTTGTGGCTGTAACTTGTAATGTTGCAGGTTTGATTGATTTTAGTGAAGATTAAATGATTAGGATTACAAAGTCTACAACCAACATGTCTGCCTGTGGCACTTTGAAGATGAAGGACCCCATGCTTATAGTTATTCCGCTGCAATGTAATGTAATAGCCAAATGAGCTATGTAAGATGTAATAAAATTATGTTATTCCTGGTTATAAAGTTATATTATGACCTTTGTTTCTTGATATTACATCTTAACTGTGGATGCTAGCTATTGATCCTGGGACTAGGATTGCAATCACAGGGATCCTGTTCCATTACAAAGGAGGGATCTTACACAGTTTCCACTACAGTACCGGTATATAAACAATGTTTTGGAAACAAAGACAAACTTCATGTGCCTCTAGGATCTGGTGGGGGATTGTTGGAATTTTTGCCTAAATAGGCCCAACCCATTTATTATATGTCAATAAATTCCTGAAATCCTAGAGGCCCATTTGGCCCATTTATGCAAGGCAAGAGCTGGGACAAAATTTTAGTCCCACATTGCTATTTGAGTGGAAGTTGGACCAGCTTATAAGGTGAGCTCTTCCACCACTTGTACGAGCTTGAGAAGAGAAGACATATACACGCGCGCTCCTCCTCCTCCTCCTCCTCGCTTGCCACGCCATGCCTCGTCACGATGTGACGCGCGCGCCCTGCGGGTTACGGGAATCTCGCCGAGCCGAGCTTTATTTTTTCATGCATGAATGGTATATAAACAGTGGTACAGAAGCTGAAACGTTTTGCTCGAGTGGACTTTTAATATGTGCTAAATGAATACGAACTGAGTGGAGGCTGTCCGATGGGCTGCCTCCTGTTCGCTTCAACTTCTGTCCGTTCGTTTCATCTCCTACGCAGCCTGTCTGCCTTCCCCTCTGTGCCTATATAAGAGAGAGGTCGTGCCTCCTCTTAGATACACTGCCACACATCCTTTGAGCCTCCAGTTCTAGAGCACCGCGCTGCCTAGATCTTCCGCATCCCGTCTTGCGGCATGCACATGATGGGACGATGAGACCTCGAGACCCCACTGCTTCGAGTCCTGTACGAGAGAAGTGCGATAAGGTTTTTGGGGAGCGCTATCGGTGCGACTACTGGCTTCATCACGGACTCCCTCTCGGATAGCGATTGCACTGACGTCTTCCCCAACGAGGACTTCTTCCCCGACATCAGCACCCTCTTCCTTGATGACATGACTAACAACTGTGCCAACACGAACACCGGCGGTTCCTCTTCTGCTGCCACTACCGTGTATGTTTTCTTTCTCAATCTTGTTCTGATTGCATCACAAGATCTATGTCTTGCAGTCTGTTTGATTACCTGTCTTAATATGTTTTCGCTATTTCACATGATTAGTATTTTGTCTATTATTCTAATCATGTTTTATCTAGCGTTTACTATGGGTAATTCGCTAGGTAAATTGCTCTATTTCTCAACAACCAATTACACCCAGCCTCTGCAACAACGCATGCCCTAGCGGCTCTACGGATGCACATGGCCCAGAAAAAGAAAAAAATTACAAAAAAGAGAAAAGTCCCTCTACAGAGAACTAATACTCAAAGTAACGTCAGTGAAAACATCAGAACAACACTAGTAGTCCTCCACTCAAATAACAACGCCTTTAAGAAGGAAACAATGCCCAAGCGTCGTCGTTGCCCGATCAAAGATCATAGGTTTTCACCCTGGAGAAAGTCCTTGCTCACAAAACAATGCCTTCAACAAGGTCATTGCCAGACACAACCAGTTAAGGCCAGACCTTGGATTTTCACCCTGCAATATAAGACTGGGAACTCCACTGTTGTCTTCCGCACCAACAATCGCCGCAACGAGTCCCGGATCATGCGCAGCCTCTCTATCGCCAGAAGAACAAAAATCACCATCGCTACCCTCATATTTCCTCTTTCCTGACATTCTCCGCATCTGACTTCACCATGGATCTAAGATGGCACTTGATGGGAACAAACAACAGAGCTTCGTAACGCTCCTGCTGAAACCAAACGGCCAGAAAAACAAGGTGCGCACGACCGAATACCTTCCAATCCAGAATTCTCCAGGCATGATACACCCATGGGAGTTCGCCAGAGGAGCCTTCCGAAACCCGCCTCTCCAGACCAGATCAACGCGGGAAGACATCAAATAGATCTTTGTGTTCGTGCGAAAGAAACCAAAGGACACCACCTTTATTCGAGCAGAGAAAATCTAAGAGATGGCAATCCAGAGTGATGTTTCGCCGGCATGGCCAAGTCAACAACAGTACTCACAGCTCCGCGGATGGACCACTCCGGCCTAGATCTTGGCGCAAAATCCCATCTTGACCAACAACCCATATCACCACGGATCGGATCCAAGTCCGAACCGGTGGTTCACCGCCGTCTCCACGAGGTCGCTCACTTTGGCCGGCGAGACCAGTGCCTGGCGCGCCCACCCACTCGCTCTGCCGGGAAGACGGATGGTCTAGAGGGGTCGCCTAGACCCACGACGAACCACCTCCCTAGAAGCCGAAGCCGGGTAAGATTGCCGCCGCCGCCAGGCCGGGGGACGCCGCCCCGACCACCGCCCACGTCCATTCTCGACGACCCAGCCCCAGCCGCACCGATAGGGATGTACGCCGCACGCACCTCCCCTAGCACCGTTCTGAAGGGTTTCGCAGCATAGTAAATCAAAAATTTCTACGGATGCGAACGGGAAAGCCAAGATCTAATCTAGGAGATGCAATCAATGAGAGGGATAGATGAGATCTTCATACCCTTAAAGAAATCACACAGCGGAAACGTTCAACAGAACATGGTTGGTGTAGTCGTACTCGCCATCTCCTCCTCGCGATCCGATCCGATCCGATCCTACGCCGCAAGTGGCGGCGCCTCCGAGAGATGCACACGTACGGTGCCACGATGTCTCCTCCTTCCTTGGTCCAGCAAGTGGGGTGGAGAGATAGATTGGATCTACAAGATGACGGCGTGGTGCTATGGTGGAGAGTTTCTACAGCAGGGCTTCGCCTACACGCAGTCGGGAGAGAGAGAGAGAGAGAGAGAGAGAGAGAGAGAGAGAGAGAGAGAGAGGTAGGGCAGCAGCTGGCGGCTAGGGTTTTGGGGTGAGGGGAGGGTGCGCTGTAACTACCTCGGTGAACTACGCTCCTAGATACAAGCCTGGATGAGAGATAGCGGTTGAAATAGTACGGCGGGGCCCCAAAAGCCACTCACTGGTAGTCCTTTCAGACGTCCCAACCGCTAACCTCTCAACGGGACTGTCTGGGCGGCGTGGTCGGCGAAGGGATCAACTACGCACAAGTGGGTATGTACGCAAGCCACCATACAAAAGTACATCGAGCCACACCATCTAGAAAGAAAGGAAATATACCAGCATACATACGGCAAGATTCAAATGACCTGGATACATCTATAATTTAGGATAGCTCCTCATACAAAACACATCGTAGTATCATGCGGGCGGCAAACAAGATCCGAGTACGGATAAGAAGCAAATAGGCATAAGATGCCAGAGAATAAGCACATCCCAACTAGGTCTCACGGATCCCGTGCGGAATCTCTACACCATACTCGTTGCCCACTTCATCGGCTTCTTCCACCCGTATCCGTCACGAGAAGGTACCTGCTCATCTGAATCAAGAATTTATCGTGTGAGACCCTAAGGGTACTCAAGAAGACTTAATGCCTCTAAAGGGGACACAACACAGGGTGACGCGATTGCAGCAAAAGATAAACCCTAGCAATTCTCTGAGATAAGCGCTAACCATCCGCCTAACCAAAGATAGGCGGATGTCCGTGAATTTAAGTACAACAGATTATAATGGTAATCTCATCCGTCCATCCTCCTCCTACTTACCAACAAAGGACGAACAACCCCCTTCCGTTGGCAATTTTATTAACCATTCCGTGGGTATTGCACTATTTACTAGTCAAGTTACTTAGTCAAATTAAAGCGGTACTTTAGTTATGCTTGTCTATGATCAAGAAAGCGTGCTCCAAGTCGTCCATATCCGCGGACACGGCTTTCAGAAAGTTTTACCGGCCGGGTGCACCAATAGCAACACACTCGATCAACCTCGGAAAAACCAAATCAAAAACCCAGGCTTTCACGGTGAACAATCACAAGATTCAGAAATATTTTGGGGCCACCCTTAAGTAGATCCATAGCGGGTAAGCAAGCTCGAGGCGGCCTCAAGGTCTGCGACAATGGTACATGGCTTTGGGAACCCCAAGCGGGGCTTGTCGACACCGCGTAATCACTCCGCTTCAAAAGCGATGCGATTGTGCGGTACCTCGCTGTCGTAAATAAAGCGATAAAACATGGCATAAGTAGGATCGTAAATAAAACCTCAAACTAGTTTGTGGCCCCAAGAAATAAGACGGAATCAAGCTCTACGGTCGGGGGTCCCATATACCTCCGGATGTGGATAGCGCGATAAATCAAGGAACAGGAATCAAGTACTCGGGGTCTTCGGGACACAAGTGAGCAGGAAAAACCAAATAGCAGATATTGCCCACGGTGCCACTTTCTTTAGTTATCCCGAACTACTCGGTTAAGTTGTTTAAGTACCTCGTTATTCATCGGACTCTCACAAACCCTACACATCTTTGTTCTCGACTGCATGGCTCAAACAACTCCTATAGTAGTGGCTCATGGGATGGAGGATACAAGCTTGGTGGAGTTTAAAAGTAAAGGTTATGCATACTTGGGATTCAATTTAATGCAATCGCGACTCAATGATGCAAGAATAAGATAGAGGCAATAGGTCTTGTATGTATGCAAGCATGTGGTAGTGCTTGCCGGTATCTCTGTTGAAGCAAGGGGAGTCTTGGGTAGTGCTCCTGGTGCTCTTGATACAACCCCTGCTCAGTGTCTATCCGAGAAAAACCAAACAACCAAGGCCAACATGAATATAGAGCACAAGCATATGAATAAGATGCGTCAAACAAACAATCATGCCATGATGAATGATGCACAATTTACATGGCAAGGAAGGTAGCATGGCATGGTGAGGTGTGAAGAACAAGGAAGTAACATTTAATGGGTTTTAGAACCACATTTGTTGTCATAACATTTGTTGTTTGCAATATATTTATATGATGCATGCTGCAATTGAAGTCATGGATATCATAAACGGAAAGGTCTCGTCGAGCTGATCAATTTAGACTACTCATTTGCTTAATTTGGATTTTCCAAACAAAAGTTATTTAATTAAGAAATTCTAGTGGCAATTGAAGTAATTTAAACAAACTTGGAAATTTACTGGTGCAAAACACTAAACAGATGGCATATTTGAATTCTTCTCATTTTTCTGAATCCAAAACATATATCATTTGTCTATTTTGGATAAAGTATGCGAAAGTTATTTAAAATCTGGAAATAATTTGAATTTGAATTTATTTAACGTATTTTGAATTTGAAAACAGCTCTGAACCGTTTATAACACAGCCTCAGCTAGCTTTGTGCATGAGACAATTGGGCAGGGTCCTCGCCCACACGCCAGAGCTGACGCAAAAGCGGACCGCGGGTTTATTAGACAAAACAACAGAACCTTTTAGAAAACTTCGGAGACCGACAATGGGGCGGAAGGATCGCGGGTTGAGGATCTAAGCAGGCAGGGTCTTATGCAAAAGCACGCGCGCCGGAAGGAAGACCCGGGTTCAGGCTGGGTTCTTGTGGGAGTCTTTTCAAGATTGCATCGGTCATTGGCAGTGGGGCCTCGAGGTCGAGTTGCTAAAGGTTGGGGAAGGGTTTTGTGCAGCAAAAGCACGCCTTGGCATGTGGATCTTCTCTCGCGTCAGCGTCGGCCTTGGCGTGGCTGGGGGCGAGGGCTCGAAGGGTCTAGGCTGCCGCTGCGGTGCCATGCTGCGGTGGTCTTTGCTCTGGGTCGCCATGCCTAGGTAAGCGATGCGCGGCAGTGCTAACGGCAGTGGCGGGCGGTGCACGCAGGTGTTCGGCGAAACAAAGCGCGCAACCAGGAAGCGGCGAGATGGGAGGTTGTCGGGAGGTTCAGAACTCACGCGAGCGTGACGGTGTGCTCGGCGGCGGGGTGGAGGCGATCAGCAGCGGTGGCGCTCCGACGATCTAGGGTTTGCTTGCCGTCACGGCGATGCAGCGCGTCTCCTCCTCGTCTCCCGGCGCGTCATGGCGAGCTCCTGGGCCTCCTCGACCACATGCGGTGACTCGCCTCCGGCTAGAGTGTCAGGGCGGGGTGAGCAGCGATGTCGAGCTGGTGGCAAGGGGAGGAAGGGAGAGGCGGGCGCTTGGGGTAGATCTGGGGGCGGGCGGAGAGGTAGGTGGGGATAAGAACGCCGGAGGCGGGTGTGGCGTGGGGAGGGAAAGGCGAACCGTCGGCCTCCTCCTCTCACGCTTCGGCCGAGGGCACGGCAGCGGTGGCGTGGCCGCTAGGGTGGTGGCGGTGGGGCGGTGGCTAGGGTCATTGGCGGTGGGCAGGTACTAGCTGAGAGAAAGAAAGAGGGAAGGAAGAGGGATGGTCGGGCTAGGGCATAGGGTTAGAGAGAGAGGGCATGGTCGTGTGGGGCGGATAGAGGATGGGTGGCGGTGGGGGTAGCTAGGGTGAGAGGAACATGGGCATGCTAGGTAGAAGGGGGGTGCTAGGGTTTTAGTTTAGGGATAGAAGTAGATGTAGGGATTTATTTAGGATATAAACAAATTAGGGTTTAGTTTAAGGGAGAGGGTAGATTAGGGGTTGTTTTTACTAGGAGGAGAGGAGAGGGAGAGGAGATGGTACTAAACTTGACCAAACAAGCTTCAACTAGCCCTAGCAAGAAAAACAAGAAAAAAAGGAAGAAGGGAGAGATGACCATGGTGATGAGACACTTCTTTAGTTCATGCATGATCCAACTTAGTGGTCAAGCAAGATCCAAGGGGGGGGTTTGGTTGGGGCTTGCCACATAGCACATGTGGGTGCATGGGGTAAGCTAGAGGGAAAGGCTAGGGTTGAATCTCACAAAACAAGATCAAACAAAGGGAGAAGATCCATTTAGAAAACAAGCAAAATCCCAAAACTAGGACAAAGGTGGCTATTGCATGGCCCATGCAGAATAATCAATGCCTCAATTATCCTTGTGAGAACAAGGATATTAATAACCTATTCATCCTCCTTCCAAAAATGTGGACAAGGCCAAGCAAAGATCAAGGGTGGACCCAAACAACAACATGGCTAGGGATAACTCAAATAAAACCCATGCCCATATTGTTGGATGGTGGAATTATAAGGTGGTGAGGGAAAGGTGGTGGAGGCAAAAGAGAGATGCCCCCAACTCCACTTGGGCATTTAACAATTTAGTAAGAACCAAATACAATATCAAGAAGCAACTACAATTAATCATGCACATGAGATAAGAAGCAAACAAGAAAAGGTTTTATATGATGCTCAAATGCAAGGGGACATGATGACATGAGCATGATATGATGATGATGCAACAATTATATGTTGGAAGTGGCCCATTTTATTATTAAACTTAGTAGCATTACAGTGGTTGAACAACCTGGGATGCTACAACTCTCCCACTAAACAGGAATCTCACTTGAGATTCTAGGAAGAAGAAGAAGAAGACACAAAGAGAAGGATGGTTGTACGGAGTTCATCTTCACGCTCCCAAGTTGCTTCATCAACAGAATGGTGTGACCACTGCACCTTGCAGAATTTGATGGACTTGTTGCGAGTCCTTCGTTCTGCGGTCTCGAGGATTTTGGTGGGGTGCTCTTGATAAGAGAGATCTTCTTGGAGGTCGATTAGCTCATGATCCACAGTCTTGCCGGGGTCTTTGAAGCACTTCTTGAGCTGCGAGATGTGGAAAACATCATGGACTTTGAGTTTTTCCGGAAGCTCAAGTGCATAAGCAACTTCTCCTCTTCTACCACGTATCTTGAAAGGACCGATGTATCTAGGCGCCAACTTTCCTTTGATACCTGAAGGCGGTGTGTTCCTCTCATGGGAGTGACACGAAGGTAGCAGAGATCACGAGGGCATATACCATATCTGGTGCTTCTGTCATAGTTGCTCTTCCGGCGACTCTGAGCAATCTTGAGTTCTCGAATGATATGCACCTTCTCCTCTGAGTCACAATGTCGGGGCCAAACCAGATTCTTTCTCCTGCACTGACCAACCAATGGGAGTTACACTTCCGACCATAGAGAGCCTCGAATGGTGCCATCTTGAGACTCTTACGGAAGCTGTTGTTGTAGGAGAATTCAGCATATGGAAGACATTCTTCCCACTTCATGCCAAAGCGAGATGACGTAAGCTCTAAGCATGTCCTCGAGAATCGATTGATCCTCTCCACTTGTCCTTGAGACTGAGGGTAAGCGATCTTTGAAGTTCAACCGTTCCCAAAGCTTTTGGAAACTCTCCCGAACTTTGAGGTGAAGATGCTCCCACAGTCTGAACTGATTTCAAGTGGAACCCCATACAAAGAGACAATCCTGTTGATATAGAGCTCGATAGCTGAAGTCCGAAATTGTTTCTTTGGCGGGAAGAAGTGTGCCACTTTGGAAAGCCCATCGATGACAACAAAAATTGCATTGTTGCCCTTGCGACCTCGGAAAGCCGGTGATGAAGTCCATCTCAACTTTCTCCCATTTCCATTAGGAGGCTTCAATGGCTGTAGAAGACCAAATGGTTTCGATGAACGACCTTGACTCTGCGGCAGACATCACATTACGAGACGTACTTGGCACAATACCTTTTCAACCTGTGCCACCAAGATTGTGTTTTCAAGTCCATATACATCTTTGTCTTTGCCGGGATGGATAGAAAGAACCAAATCATGTGCCTCCTTGAGAACTTGGTCTCTCAGACCCGGATAGTTTGGAACAAACATCCGGTGATCAAAGAAGAGCGTGCCCTGATCATCAACATGGAAGGATTCATACTTCGGAGTGCCAAGTTTAGCGATGAGCTTCTTGGTGTGCGGATCACTGCTGTGAGACCGAATCTGTTCTTCCAAGAGAGGAGTAGCGGAAGGTTCGGAAGGTGCCCTTGTTCCACAATCTCGAGTTGGTGACGGAATTCCTCGCACAAGAGAGGCTTGCTCTTCTACCATGAGGTTGTTGACATAAGCTTCTGACTAAGCGCATCTGCCATGACATTTGCTTTGCACAGGTGTAGTTGATGGTCACATCGAAGTCATTGATGGCTTCAATCCATCTCCTTTGTCAAGATTGAGATCCGGTTGAGTGAAGATATACTTCAAACTCTTGTGGTCGAGAAGATCTCTAGCGGTTCCCAAGCAAGTAGTGCCTCCATAGCTTCAAAGCAAAGACCACTTTTGCTAGCTCAAGGTCATGTGTTGGATAGTTGACCTCATGCGTCTTCAAGCGGCGAGGCATAAGCAACCACTGTCTCTCTTGCATAAGGACCGCACCAATCCTTGCAAAGAGGCATCGCAGAAGATCTGGAAAGGCTTGGATGTATCCGGAGGAACCAAGAGGCGGTGTGGAAGTGAGCTTCGCTTTGAGTGTCTCAAAACTCTCTTGTAGCGGTGTCCACAGTACTTCTTGCCTTTCTTGAGGAGATCGGTAAGAGGCTTTGCTATCTTGAGAAGTTACACAAATCGGGCAATAGCTAGCCAAGCAGAAAACTCCGCACTTCCTTGACATTAGCGGAGGAAGCCATTCAACTATTGTCTTCACGGTTTCCGGGTTGTTGCAATGCCTTGGCGAGAGATAACATGCCCAGATAGGTTACTTGAGCAACCGAACTCACACTTTGAGAACTTGGCATACAAGCGGTTCTCACGAAGCTTGTTCAGACACACCTCGGGTGCTCTTCATGCTCCTCCTTGGACTTGGAATAGACGAGAATATCATCCGGATATACCACCACAAACTTGTCCGGTACTCCATGAAAGCGGAGTTCATCGCCTCGAGAAGGTAGCAGTGCGTTGGTGAGACGAAAGACATGACCGTGTACTCATACAGGCCATAGCGAGTGGTGAAAGCTGTTTTGGGCACATCCTCTTTGCGAATTTTGATTTGGTGATAACCACTTCTCAAATCGAGCTTAGAGAACACCACGGCTCACCTAGCTGGTCAAGCAGATCATTTATCCGAGGAGAGGATATTTGTTCTTGATGGTTTTAGCATTTAGAGCCGGTAGTCAACACATAGCCTATCGGTTACATCACGCTTCTTCACGAAGATTGTTGGACTACCCCAAGAGGAAGTGCTATCTTGAATGAAACCCAACTTCTCTTGTTCATCAAGTTGTCGTTTGAGTTGCCACTCGAAGGACCCATCTTGTATGGCCTCTTGGAGATAGGAGCCGTTCCAGGTTCAAGCTCGATCACGAATTCAACCTCGCGATCCGGAGGCATACCTGGCAACTCTTCAGGAAAAACATCCGGGAACTCACAGACCACTGGTACCTTCTGAATAGCTTCCATGGCATCATTATTCAGAGCAGCCAAGGAATAGAGCTGAACATCAGGAGTCAGACTTGGAGAAAAGACTACATAGCCTTCAGGAATCTTCAGAGACACTGAGCGTTCAGCACAATCAATGACAGCTGCATTTGATGTCAACCAATCCATGCCCAAGATGACATCAATGTCAGAGTTGCCAGTGAGAATCAAAGAAGCCAAGAATGAAGAACCACCAATCTCGATCGATTGCCATGGATGATATGAGCCCTCATGTTTGACCGGAGATAGCACCACGAGACGACGCGTGATAAAGGGACCCTATCCAGGTTATTCTCTTGTGCAAACTTATGCGAGACAAAAGAATGCGATGCACGAATCAAAGAGAACTCGTGCGAGGCGGGTTAGCGATAACATACCCATGACAACTCGGTGTGAGCTCGGCTTGAGAGGCGTTGACGATTAGCTCGAACAACCCGAACCCGGGCTTAGTGTTGATGTTGAGAGCCAGGCGGTGGTGCGAACCGAGGAGAGCTTGTTGCGAGATCTTGGCGGGGTTGAGGAGAGCTTTGTTCTTCATTGGACGATTCAGTGGGATGTCCAGATCTCCACATGTAACAAGCACCGAGGGCGTGGAAGCAGAAGCGGGGACTCCGAGCGCTCGGTAAGGGTTGTTGTAGCCCACAGGAGCCGCATGGTGAAGTTTGATGGCCTTGGCGTGAAGCTCGCAGGTCTTGGTGGAGCCGGAGGCGACGGTGGGGTGTTAGGAACCCAGACACGCCGCTTAGAAGGAGTTGCCATTCTTCGAGCTTGATGCATCCTGCTATGTTTCTTGGACTCCTCGAACATCGCCTACTAGCCTCCTCTTGTAGTGCCATATCTGCAGTTCGGGAAGGTTGCGGTCTTGCATGCGTGAGTGCATACTTGATCGACGCATTGAGCCCTTGCAGAATCTCTTACCTTTTCTTGTCATCGGATACCTCATCACCACCATAGCGAGACAAGTTCATGAAGTTCTGATGTAGGTGTTGGCGTTATCATTGCCACCTTCAAGTTGAGAAAGCATCCTTCATTCGTTCCATCACAATCTCCGAGAGAACTGCTCCTTGAAAGCTCGATAAACCTCTCCCAAGTAGGTGGGGCCGGTGCAGCTAGCCTTGGTAGTTTTCCCACCATAGAGCTCGTCTCCCTTGAGCGGTGAGTAGCACACTTTACCCATTCCTGTTACGGCACATCGGTCTCTAGCAGCCTTGAGATCTCATGCGACCAATCATCAGCATCAAGAGGTCGGTCGGACACATCGATGGCGGGCTGAACTTGAGGAAGCTCTTGATGTCACCACGCTTGGGAGGTGGAGGAAGTGGAGTGAACTCGTTCCTTGGACGCTCTCCTCAAGCCTTGTTGGTTCTCTTGCATGGCTGCGAGCATTTGCAATGCTTGACGGTGAGCCGATTACGGAGGAATGTCCTCCTCGATCCGGTGGGGAGCCATCCTGTCATTGATGTAAAACTCAAGTCGATTACTATAATGGAAGATGATAATAATCCAAAATAGTACCAAGATGGAATTAACCAAGATTAAAGGATACAATTCTTGAGATGATATGAAAATATCAACAAAGTTCATAGCACCTCAAAGATATTAAGCATATCGCACACGAAAAAGGAGTGTGGTACAAACATATCAAAGAAAAAAATTTTCCACAAATTTGGCATTAAAATACCAATAGATGCATAAAATTACTTAACGAATCAAGATTAGTGACTCTCGATCCAATATACAAAAGCAAATGATACAAGTAGTGGTATGGTCGCGACTCCATCCCGCACTCAAATCATTACTCCGCACATGAACAAGTGGAACACATATCCTAACCCCTTTCTCACGGCGAAACCTAAAGATTGGTACTACGAAACGAACACCCCAAACAAGATAGCGTCGGATACAAAAGGAAGATAGATTGCGTCGGTTTACAAAAGCACATCGGTATGGAATGTACCAACAGTTGATAACCAAAGCGGATAAGATAACAACTTGGATGCAACAGATAGACAAGGGACTACACACACACACACACACATCCTATGGTACTACGAAACCCGAACACGTGAATCCTAGTTTGAACTTTGAGACGAGGATTGAAAAGCGTTGCACTTCCTTACGAGAAAAGGGTGGGTGGGAGGTAAGAAGAAAAATGGAAGCAGTCCTACTCTCGCGTTTTGTTTTCCCTATATACATAACTACTCAAAATATTTGCTAGGCCAACGACCGTTTGGCTGAAACCACGAAGGTCGGGATGGCTCGATACCAATTGTAACTACCTCGGTGAACTACGCTCCTAGATACAAGCCTGGATGAGAGATAGCGGTTGAAATAGTGCAGCGGGGCCCCAAAAGCCACTCCTTTGGTAGTCCTTTCAGACGTCCCAACCGCTAACCTCTCAGCGGGACTGTCTGGCGGGCGTGGTCGGCGAAGGATCAACTACGTTACAAGTGGGTATGTCATGCAAGCCACCATACAAAAGTACATCGAGCCACACCATCTAGAAAGAAAGGAATATACCAACGCCATACGGCAAGATTCAAATGACCTGGATACATCTATAATTTAGGATAGCTCCTCATCTGACACACATCGTAGTATCATGCGGGCGGCAAACAAGATCCGGTACGGATAAGAAGCAAATAGGCATAAGATGCCGAGAGAATAAGCACATCCCAACTACAGGTCTCACGGATCCCGTGCGGAATCTCTACACCATACGGTCGTTGCCCACTTCATCGGCTTCTTCCACCCGGATCCGTCACGAGAAGGTACACATTCATCGAATCAAGAATTTATCGTGTGAGACCCTAAGAATTTTCAGCAAGACTTAATGCCTCTAAAGGGGACACAACAGGGTGGCGATTGCAGCAAAAGATAAACCCTAGCAATTCTGAGATAAGCGCTAACCATCCGCCTAACCAAAGATGAGCGGATGTCCGTGAATTTAAGTACAACATTATAATGGTAATCTCATCCGTTCCATCCTCCTCCTACTTACCAACAGAAGCGGACGAACCCCCTTCCGTTGGCAATTTTATTAACCATTCCGTGGGTATTGCACTATTTACTAGTCAAGTTACTTAGTCAAATTAAGGCGGTACTTTAGTTATGCTTGTCTATGATCAAGAAACTGTGCTCCAAGTCGTCCATATCCGCGGACACGGCTTTCGAAAGTTTTACCGGCGGTGCACCAATAGCAACACACACTCGATCAACCTCGGAAAAACCAAATCAAAACCCAACGAGGCTTTCACGGTGAACAATCACAAGATTCAGAAATATTTGAGGCCACCTTAAGTAGATCCATAGCGGAGTAAGCAAGCTCGAGACGGCCTCAAGGTCTGCGACAATGGTACGGCCAGGAACCCCAAGCAGGGCTTGTCGACACGCGTAATCACTCCGCTTCAAAAGCGATGCGGTGTGCAACCTCGCTGTCGTAAATAAAGCGAGAAACATGGCATAAGTACAGGATCGTAAATAAAACCTCAAACTAGTTTGTGGCCCCAAGAAATAAGACGGAATCAAGCTACGGTCGGGGGTCCCATATACCTCCGGATGTGGATAGCGATAAATCAAGGAACAGGAATCAAGTACTCGGGGTCTTGGGACACAAGTGAGCAGGAAAAACCAAATAGCAGATATTGCCCACCGGTGCCACTTTCTTTAGTTATCCCAGAACTACTCAGGTTAAGTTGTTTAAGTACCTCGTTATTCATCAGACTCTCACAAACCCTACACATGCTGTTCTACGACTCGCATGGCTCAAACAACTCCTATAGTAGTGGCTCATGGGATGGAGGATACAAGCTTGGTGGAGTTTAAAAGTAAAGGTTATGCATACTTGGGATTCAATTTAATGCAATCGCGACTCAATGATGCAAGAATAAGATAGAGGCAATAGGTACTGTATGTATGCAAGCATGTGGTAGTGCTTGCCTGGTATCTCTGTTGAAGCAAGGGACGGTACTGGGTAGTGCTCCTGGTGCTCTTGATACAACCCCTGCTCAGTGTCTATCCGAGAAAAACCAAACAACCAAGGCCAACATGAATATAGAGCACAAGCATATGAATAAGATGCGTCAAACAAACAATCATGCCATGATGAATGATGCACAATTTACATGGCAAGGAAGGTAGCATGGCATGGTGAGGTGTGAAGAACAAGGAAGTAACATTTAATGGGTTTTAGAACCACATTTGTTGTCATAACATTTGTTGTTTGCAATATATTTATATGATGCATGCTGCAATTGAAGTCATGGATATCATAAACGGAAAGGTCTCGTCGAGCTGATCAATTTAGACTACTCATTTGCTTAATTTGGATTTTCCAAACAAAAGTTATTTAATTAAGAAATTCTAGTGGCAATTGAAGTAATTTAAACAAACTTGGAAATTTACTGGTGCAAAACACTAAACAGATGGCATATTTGAATTCTTCTCATTTTCTGAATCAAAACATATATCATTTGTCTATTTTGGATAAAGTATCTGAAAGTTATTTAAAATAAAATAATTTGAATTTGAATTTATTTAACGTATTTTGAATTTGAAAACAGCTCAACCGTTTATAACACAGCCTCATTAGCTTTGAGCATGACAGTGGGCAGGGTCCTCTGGCCCACACTTGAGCTTGACATAAAACTGGACAGCGGGTTTATTAGACAAAACAACGGGAACCTTTTAGAAAACTTCGGAGAGACCGCAATGGGGCGGAAGGATCGGGTTGAGGATCTAAGCAGGCGGGGTCTTATGCAAACGCACAGCGGCGAGGAAGGACTGCGGGTTCAGCTGGGTTCTTGTGGGAGTCTTTTCGCAAGATTGCATCGTCAGCGGGTGGGGCCTCGAGGGTCGGGTTGCTAAAGGTTGGGGAAGGGTTTTGTGCAAAACGACGCGTGTGCATGTGGATCTTCTCTCGCGTCGTCTGGCGCGGCCTTGGCGTGTGAGGGCAGGGCTCGAACAGGGTCTGAGGCTCGCCTTGTCTGCGGTGCCACTGCGGTGGGCTGCTGTTCTGCTCTGGGTCGCTCAGGCCTAGGTAAGCGATGCGGCGCGGTGCTAACGGCGGTGGCGGCGGTGCCACGGGTGTTCGGACGAAACAACGGCGCAACCGAAGCGGCGAGATGGGAGGTTGTCGAGGTTCGAGAACTCACCGCGACGTGACGGTGTGCTCGAAAGCGGCCAGGTGGAGGCGATCATGGCGGCTGGCGCTCGACGATCTAGGGTTTGCGCCGGCGTCTTGGCAGGCGTGCTTGGCGCGTCTCCTCCTCTCGTCTGGCTCCAGCGCGTCGCAGGCGAGCTCCTGGGGCCTCCTCGACCACACGCGGTGACTCGCCTCCGGCTAGAGTGTCTGGGGCAGGGGGTAGACGGCGATGTCGAGCTGGTGGCAAGGGGGAAGGAAGGGAGAGGCGGCGCTTGGGTAGATCTGGGGGCTCTGGGCGTAGAGGTAGGTGGGGAGATAAGAACGCCGGAGGCGGTGTGTGGCGTGGGAGGAAGCTGGCGGGCACGTCGGCCTCCTCCTCTCAGCTCGGCGGGCAGGGGGGCCGGCGGGTGGCGTGGCCAAAGGTGGGGGCGGGTGGGGGCGGTGGCTAGGGCTGGCGATGGGCAAGGTGGGCGGTACTAGCTGAGAGAAAGAAGGGGAAAGGAAGAGGGATGGTCGGGCTAGGGCATAGGGTTAGAGAGAGGGCATGGTGTGGGGGATAGAGGAGGGGTGGCGGGCTGGGGGTAGCTAGGGTGAGAGGAACATGGGCATGCTAGGTAGAAGGGGGTAGTGCTAGGGTTTTTAGCTTAGGGATAGAAGTAGATGTAGGGATTTATTTAGGATATAAACAAATTAGGGTTTAGTTTAAGGGAGAGGGTAGATTAGGGGTTGTTTTTTACTAGGAGGGGAGAGGGAGAGAGGAGATGGTACTAAACTTGACCAAACAAGCTTCAACTAGCCCTAGCAAGAAAAACAAGAAAAAAAGGAAGAAGGGAGAGATGACCATGGTGATGAGACACTTCTTTAGTTCATGCATGATCCAACTTAGTGGTCAAGCAAGATCCAAGGGGGGGGTTTGGTTGGGGCTTGCCACATAGCACATGTGGGTGCATGGGGTAAGCTAGAGGGAAAGGCTAGGGTTGAATCTCACAAAACAAGATCAAACAAAGGGAGAAGATCCATTTAGAAAACAAGCAAAATCCCAAAACTAGGACAAAGGTGGCTATTGCATGGCCCATGCAGAATAATCAATGCCTCAATTATCCTTGTGAGAACAAGGATATTAATAAACTATTCATCCTCCTTCAAAAATGTGGACAAGGCCAAGCAAAGATCAAGGGTGGACCCAAACAACAACATGGCTAGGGATAACTCAAATAAAACCCATGCCCATATTGTTGGATGGTGGAATTATAAGGTGGTGAGGGAAAGGTGGTGGAGGCAAAAGAGAGATGCCCCCAACTCCACTTGGGCATTTAACAATTTAGTAAGAACCAAATACAATATCAAGAAGCAACTACAATTAATCATGCACATGAGATAAGAAGCAAACAAGAAAAGGTTTTATATGATGCTCAAATGCAAGGGGACATGATGACATGAGCATGATATGATGATGATGCAACAATTATATGTTGGAAGTGGCCCATTTTATTATTAAACTTAGTAGCATTACAGTGGTTAGACAACTGGGATGCTACATGCGCCCCCTGCCCACCTTATATAGGGGTCTGGCCGGCCCCCTTTCCCCCTCCTCCAAGCCCTAGGGCGGCGGCCCCAAGGGTGGAGTGGGGGGCAAGTCTTCCCCCCTTCTAGAAGGTTTCCCCTAGGGTTTTGGCCGGCTGGGCCTATGGGGCCTTGTTCCCCTGGCCCAATGCGGCCAGGGCACTCCCTCGTAGGCCCACATACCCCTCCGACAAGTGGGGCCACGTTGGCCCCACTCTGGAAGCTTCTAGAACGTTCCGGTACAATACTGAACATTCCGAAACGATTCCGAAATCCAAAAACCGCTTTCCATTATATGAATCTTATTCTACGGACCATTCCGGAACCTCTTGTGATGTCCTGGATCTCATCAGACTCGAACAAAAACTCACAAACCAATTATCCATTCTATCCTAGCGTCGAGGCACGTTAAGTGTGTGACCCTACGGGTTCGAGAATATGCAGACATGATCTTCTATCAATAATCAACAGCGGGATCTGGAAACCCATATTGACTCCCATATATTCATCGATGATCATATCGGATGAACCACGATGCCAGGATTCAATTAATCCCATATATATATTCCCTTCGTCACGCGATATTTTACTTGCCCGAGATTCGATCGTCGGTATCGGCATACCTAGTTCAATCTCGTTCAAGGCAAGTACTTTACTTGTTCCGTAATCCTATATCACTTTGTGATTAACTCCTTAACCATGTGCTTGCAAGCGGTGTTGATATCGATTACCGAGTGGGCCCGAAGTATATCTCTCCGACTCAGGAGGGACAAATCCCATCTCGATACATACAACCCAACAAGTACTTTCCGATCACCTGAGAGACACCTTTATGATCACCCTCACATAGGATGACGTTTGATGACCTCAAAGCTTTCTTCCGATACCAGGGAGTTGCATTATCTCATGTTCTAAGGAATACAATATGATCTAATTGCTCTGCTTGATTTGGGTCTGTACATCATATCATTCTCCTAATGACATGATCTCATTATTAATCGACAACTCATGTCTATGGTTAGAAAACCTTAACCATTATTAATCAATGAGCTAGTCCATAGAGGCGTACTAGGGACATGGTGTTGTTCATAAACCACACAAGTATCAAAGTTTCCGCTTAATACAATTCTAGCATGGAATATAAACTTTATCATGAACAAGAATTATAACAATAACATATTTATTATTGCCTCTAGGGCATAATTCCAACACGTTCGGTACCAGGGGCGCCGCCATCGTGGCCGACGCCGGCGGCGGAGAGGAAGGGATCAGGGAGAGGGGAGGTCAGCAGTTGGGAGTTAAGCTAGGCTCACTCCCTTAAAATGGAGGGAGGATTTCACTTCCCCGGCCTCTGCACCAACTAGGGATGCACACCGCCATTAAGCATGAGTACCAGGATTTTTAAACTTGGTTAAGAACCAAGCCTGGTCCTCAAGGTAAATTGCATAAGTATCAGGATAGCCTGGTCCTCAAGTATAAATAGAAACCTTAATTCGCTTTAATGAGGATTTGAACTCAGGTATCGGGTTTGTACATCCATTCCCCAAACCAATTGAGCTAGGCTAACTCCCAACTGCTGCCACTGTCTTAGGCGTGTGTTGATCGTGCTTTGAGCAGATTGTAATCTCGCATTTTTATTTCCGTTCTTGATAAACATGTGTCAGCTGTGTGCATCCTGGCTATATAGATGCCAGGTGTAATACTGAAATTTTTAAGTAATATATCACCCATTTAAAAAAAAGTAGTTTGTTTGCTTTCAATACTACGAGTAGTTTTTTTGAATTTTTATAATAAATGGCCGTGTGTATCAACCGATGCAGAGGCCGGGGTCTTATTCCCCTTTTTGAAAAAAAATACTACGAGGAGATCGGCAAGCCGACGCCCAAGGTGGAGGTGATGAAGTACCTCAAGAGGAAGTAGTACTTGGATGCCAAGGAGTTCGCATGGGAATGCCAGGCCGTTGTGGTCGTGGCCAAATGGCAAGGTTAGTAAGAGCATCTCTACTAAGCATTTTTAGATGGGCTTTCCTAGACTTTTTTTCATCCATACAGCGAAAAATTCTTAGGCGCGTACCCAGGCGCCCAGTATTCGTCGGATTTGGCCCAAATTACATCCAATGTTTGCAGGCCGAACCCGGGGCACCGGGAGTCGCCTGGAAACACCGGGTGAGCTAACCGTGTCGGCGACACAAGGCCGAGCTCCCGCATTTCTTCTCCATTCCCCACCACAACTCTCACCAGTTCCCCGAGCTCCCGCCGAACATGCCGTCCAAGGGATTTGTCAAATCCCGCTCCACCATCGGCGAACCAAAGGAGAAGAAGCCGAGAAAGGCAAGAAAAGAGACGTCGAGGCCGAACGGCTGGACCGACGCAGCCTGGGAGAAGGATTGTCGGCGGAGGAAGATCGAAACAGAGAGCCAGAAGGAGATGACGCAGAAGAAGAAGGAGACCGCGAAGAGGAGGAGGCGCAGGCGATCATGGAGGCAAAGTTGGTGTCCGAGCACGCTGCCCGTGCGGCCATGGCCCGTCCACCTCTCGCCGCCGTGCAATATGGCATGCTGTGGAGAAGCCAACCCAACGTCGGATCTCTGGCCGGATTATCGCCGATCTCGCCGGCGACTGTGAAAGAAATGGGTTGCTTCCAAATTGTGTATACGGCTGGCCAGTGGTTAAAGTTAGACTGAAGAATGTGATGTATAAGTAACCAGGGAGAGGAGAAAGCAATGTATTTTTTGGTATGGCTTCCAGGCATTCTGCTGGTTACCATTATCTTGAGTCTTTCTTTTACCTTTAGGATGGCTTCGATCGGGTGGGTAGTCTCTGTTGCCCAAATTGTTAACCGGAACGGACTGCCGTAAGAGAGAAGTGATATGGACAGGACACGCAGCTGTAACTTATACTTATTATGTATCGAATATTACCAAACCGAAAGGAAGTGGATTAAATAAGTTATCTACTAAGAGAGCATTTTGCCATACTGCGAAATTTCTTTGTATAGAAGGATCTGGAGCAGGGATAGATGCTTCAGTCTCGGTACTAGAGTCCTTGCATCGCACCTTTGTTTCGAGGGAACACAACAAACTTGCCTTGTTTCCTACAAGAGCTTGTCGTCATCAACTGCTGGATAGAGCCAACGGACTCATTATATTCCTCTGATAATAAGATAAAAAACAAGAGAAAACCCAGCCGATATGCTCTACACTGTTGCTACGTATTATGTCTGACGCTGATGGCTCACAACTGCTGGATTGATATGGTCCAACGTACAAACTGATGTATACAGGGCTATACTCTGCAGTGCTGTCCATGGACACACGGTCCAGATCGTATGATCGTATGATGATATCCCAACCACCTTGAAAACTGATCACGAACGTGCATGGCCGGGCATGTGGCCCTCGCGTCTGAAGGGTGCAGATCACCTGTATTCCACGTAGACGAGATGGGAATCACGAGTTGGTGCTGGCCAATTAGATGCAACCATTGGTCCCGGATGCTGACATGATCTAGCCGACTTAACTCGGATTTCTTGGAAGATCGGGACAGAATCATTGTTTAACATTACAAACAGGCTCATGGAGCATTTTTTTCTTCCATCAGAACACTCCTGAGCACGCAACCATTTAAATCTTTCGACCAGTGTTTAGCTTAACCACGGTACTGCTGAAAATGGATGAACAGATTCAGTTACAAGGCACATAGCACAAAATTTTATCCCCTCCCTGTAAAACAACGTGATTGGAGCAACTGCAACCCTATCACTGTGTGGAAATCTCATATATATAGAGGGGTAAGCATGGTGTATAATACAGTGTTACAAAGACATGTATAGAAACTATGCATAATACAATCTAACACCCCCCTTCAATCTTAATTGTGTCCTGAATCACATAGCAATTTAAGATCGACAATGGCTTCATAAAGATGTCTTTGAAAGAGATAAAGTTGATGTGGAGTAGCTTCTCTGTAACACGGTTTCCTTATAAAATGATAGTCAACTTCGATATGTTTTATTCGGGCATAGAATACCGGATTAGATGAAACATATATAGCGCCGATATTGTCACACCAAAGGACCGGTGGATGATCTTGAGAGATTCCCAACTCTCTCAGTAAATACTGCACCCATATAAGCTCAGTTGTGGCATTGGCAAACGTCTTATACTCAGCTTCATTACTGCTGGGAGAAACTGTAGCTTGCTTACGAGCACTTCAGGCGATCAAATTAGGACCAAAAAATACTGCATAGCCTCCCTGGATCGTCTGTCATCCGGTGAGCAAGGGTCCTGCGAGGCCCACCAGACATCGGCTCCGACCGCGCTTCTACATCGAAAACAGACGCCAAAGATCACGGTGGGATTGGAGTAAAATTTTGGATCAGGCGATGGTTTTCAGCTGCTGATCGTCGATATCCACGACCGAAAAGAATCGGGCAATGTGCATAGCAGTTTTGGCCCGAAACAATCTAGCATTATTATTTACTCTAATGTTTGGACGAGTCACAATAGAAGTTTGATCGTGTCAAGAACGGAGAATGAATTAAATGAATAATTGAACAAAGTTGTGTCAAGCCTGTGTGGTTCATTGCATAAGTGTTCTGTTGTGACCAGTTGTTAAGTGGGGGAACTAGAATACTCGTTTCCACCCGCTTATGGTCTTCCCTCCAATGGTAAGAGGGTAAGTTAACCCAACTATTAAGCTTGGGCTCACATCTATTTTCATGTACTTATGCCATGTTTTGCGAGTATGTTCAATGTACTCAGTCTTGCTTTCAACGTAGCAGGACCCGATGTCGTCTACCCCCATGTTGAACTAGGACAAGTATCCCAAGCATAACCCTGTGAAATAAAGCCCTATGCATCTAAGTTGTTACTATGTCTCCTGCTATGGTATCCTGATAGAGGCCAAGGAAATATTGGATAAATAATGTAAATACTATTATGTGTGCATATTTCGCAATGGATGATGCCTCACCATATGTTTTAAAAATATGAACCTATCATATCCCGATTCCTTACTCTATGTTGGTCTTGTCTTTGTTTGTCAAGTGTCACATTAGCCAGTGTGTGTAGGGCTGGTATGTGAGATGTCTCGGTCACTTGGATCGGGGTATCACATCAGGGGTGTCGGCTGGTAGAGAAAATCGAGCGGGCCAACCCTGTCGGCGAGCCTAAGATAAAATCCCCCATCTCGCCCTTTCCAACATGTGACGTCCACCTCCTCCCCAATTCTCCGCTGTAACCACCCCTCTATGTCGTCGTCTTGTCTCCCGTCGTTGATAGACCCCCCCATTGCATCTTGTAGCGCTGGACATCCCCTTATTCATCGTTTGCATCCCTAGAAGCTCCAAGCCCACCCGCAACCACCTTGCATGCTAGGTGTTCGGCCGTTTTCGAAGGCCATGGGTTGAGACGAGCAGGATGCTAGTTGCTCTAATGGACGATGAAGTCATTGCTGCTGCTTCCGTGAGATATATAGTTGGTGATGATGATCATTTGAGGATCCTCACTACCCTCCTAGGCATGATCGCTGACGATGAAAAGTCGGCTGCTGGAGGTTCCAAGCTGGTGCACCGCAAGAGCAAGCTGAGAGAGAGGATGGAAGACTACCGATTGTTGTATGCAGACTACTTCTCCAATGATCCATTGCACGGTGATATGATATTCCGTCGCCGTTTCAGGATGAGGAGAAAGCTCTTCCTTAAGGTTGTCGAGAAGTTGAGGGAGTTCGATTACTACTTCAAACTGAAGAGAGATGTCGTCGGCTTGCTTGGTTTCTCCACAATTCATAAATGCCTAGTTGTCATCCGGATGCTTGCATATGGAATTCCCGCAGATACACATGACGATTACCTACGCATGGTTGAGTCCATAGCCATTGATTTAATGTACGGATTTTGTAGGGCAATAGTGTTTGTGTTTGGAAAGAAGTACCTGAGAACACCCAATGCTGAAGACACGGCTCGGATGTTGGTAAAAACACAAAAAGAGGGTTCTCAGGGATGCTTGGAAGCATAAAGTGTATGCACTAGGCATGGAAGAACTTCCCATTTGCATACCAAGGCATGTACAAAGGTCACAAAGGATCATGCAGTGTGGTACTTAGGCAATGGAAGATCGGGATTTGTGGATTTGGCATGTTTTCTTCGGTACAATAGGATCGCACAAAGACATCAGTGTGTTGGAGTCCTCAAATGTGTTCACCAAGCTTGTTGAAGGTACCACTCCTCTGGTGGAGTTTCGGATCAATGGGCACCACTACAACATGGGATACTATCTGGTAGATGGCATCTATCCAAGATGGTTAACATTTGTGAAGACAATCTCATACCTTGTGCCTAGATGGCGAGGTTTCGACTCGTCAATGCCCATTGTTATGGACTTGGGTTTTGGAGAAGATGGGGATGCTGGAGATCGCGGAACGGTTAGCAAACAAGCAACACGGGACACGAGGTTTACCCGAGTTCAGGGCCCGGAGGAAAACCCTACTCCCTTATGCTCTTGATTACTGGCGGAACCGTGATTATAGGTGCAGATGCAATCTGGCGTGGAGGTGTGTATGCGAAAGTATGAGTCGAGAGATCTAGGTCGTGCCCTCCTGGCCTTTATATAGACTTAGGCAGGTCTCGGGCATAGACCTAGTCGGTTACAAGTTCTAGGGTTTTACCCCTTTGAATTTTCTATCTACTCTAGTCTTGCTCTACAAGGATCCGAAGGCGTCATGGGCCTGGGCCACCCGAAAGTCTTCATGGGCCGGCATATATTTGCCGTGGGCCTTTCTTGGGCTAGACCAGGTATGCTGAGATCATGTACCCGCGGGGTATAACCATGTCAGTAGCCCCCGAGTGATCAGTCGAATCGCAAATTCGGCTGAGGACTCTTCAATCCTTCGGGTGTGACTATGTATTTCAATAGTTCAGGTGTAGGGATTGTTGATACGTGTGCCTGACTCACCCGACGGATCAGGGTCGATTAAGCATCTTAGGACGAAACAACACGATCTTCTTGATTGAGTCCCTCAACTCGAAACTGGAACATATGTTGGCGTAATTCGACTCAGGCCGCGGAGGACTTACATGAGTGGAATTTTAGTGAATTTAATTGATGTACCCAACACGTCCGTCAGGATTTTTCATCGCACCTGTTAGCACGGGTTTTTACTAGCAGAGCGCAGTCGTGTGCGTTGTCAGGCCATCAGATGATATCTGTAGGTCTTATCTTTGTGTCGCAGACACAGCATCCGAATGTTTATCACCGCGGATGTGTTTCGGGTGGTCAAGGAGAACGTTGCTCACTTAACGTTTAGTTGGGGCCGAGTTGCCGAAAAGTTTTGCATGCTGATCCGAAGGATCGCAGTCGAAGAATTCATGGGGTGCGCGGCCAGCGCTCCCTATGGGAGTAGCCCCAGTGTCTGCTTGAGTCGTGACTCGGAGACTTTAATTCAGACGTTGTTCGGTTGTAAGTCATGGGACACAAAAATTTGGATGCTTAAATCCATCCTCCCTATG
Organism: Avena longiglumis; assembly: GCA_030063025.1. Taxonomy (NCBI): domain Eukaryota; kingdom Viridiplantae; phylum Streptophyta; class Magnoliopsida; order Poales; family Poaceae; genus Avena; species Avena longiglumis. Next base: position 118,811,262 of record CP125976.1, read on the forward strand.
GAGTAGCCCCGATTCCGTGGTGGAGTCGTGACTCGACGGAGGACTCAAGTAATAGTTCGCTTCTATTCATCTTTTCGGGTGCGGCCAGCCTCACGATGAGTAGCCCAGGTAATTGGTCGAATCGTAGATTCGAGTGAGTACTCTTAGCTTTGAAGACGAAGAAATTGTAGCTATTGCTAGTGTAGCTTTTGATGACGTCACTGCTGACGATCGATGACCTCAAGCGTCTGCTGCGCCAGAGATGACTTGACTGGGCGAACATGGGTCCCACTGTCTGACCTTGAATTGACCGGTCGCAGCGCGGCGTGAGATAATTACGGTGTCTCGATTTCCAGCGTAGTGGGCGGCGTGTTAGCGACGGTTCGTTGCGATCTTGACACGTGTATGGCGAATCTGCCGTTGGCGTTAGGTCTTCTTGATGGGCGGTTGCCGTGCGTCGTCTTCGTCGTTATAATCCTTGGGGAAAACTTGGTTTGTTTTCACCGCATCTATTCTTTGCTTTCCTTGTGTTCTCGAGAGCTCTTCTTTGCGCTGGAATATTCCTTCACATTTCCTTCTTCCATCCTGCGCTCTACGCCGCCGCCCGTACGCGATGGGGAAGCCTAAGAAAAAATGCGTGGTTGGTACCAGCGCTTGGGAAGGGAAAAGTGCCGCCGCTACCCGTGTCACCGATGGTGGTGGCGGCGATCGGAGGCAGAGAGTGATCTCCACAAGCTTGTGGCGGGCTGATTCCACAGGATAGGAGGCGTCAAACTCCGGCAATGAGGTAATCCCTGTCCCCCATGGGTATCGGGTTATGTTCCTTGCCTTTGTCATTCGGATTTTCCTTCCCAGTCCGACTTCCTTCGTGGACTGATTTTCTCTGGTGTCCAATTGCACCATCTTTCCCCAATTCTCTTCTTCACATTGCTTGTTTTATCACTTTCTGCGAGTGCTGGATCGGTATTGAGCCGCACTTTGGCCTCTTCCGGAAACTTTATTCCGTGAAGAGGCAATCCGGTTCGGATGGTGTTTATCCCATTGGGGGTTGCATCATCTCCCTCAAGCCCAATCGCTTTTCTTTCTTTTTCCATGTGCGAATCTGTCGATCTTGGCGGAGGCGATGGTTTTATATCCGCGACTCCGTAGTGCCTGGGCAGGATTTTGGTCTTGTTCCTTTCGACCCCTCCCAAAAGATCGAGCCGAAAAAGTCTTGGAAAAACAAGATCTTGAATGGCGAGGTGGCGGAGATAGAGGCTCTCTATCGTCGGGTGGAGGATCTCCAGTTGATTCCGGACAGGGAAGTGAACGGTGTGGATATCATCTGCACTTTTCTCGAGCGTCGGGTGCCACTCCAGGCTAGGCGCACCGATGTTCCTTTATGCTGGCGGCGTGATCCGACGAGGGTTTCGATGAGAAATTCTCGAGGAGATCTCGGCAGGCCTTCGCTCTTTGAAGTTCAAGGTGGAGAGGATATCCGGGAAGTCGACTCCTCCGTTTTCTTCGCTTTCTACTCCACGGTGTAGATCCATGCGTAGCGCTATTTTTCATTGCATTGTTTTGTGTTTGTTTGCTAACAAATTGTTCTTCTCTTGTGCGAGCTTCAAAGTCTGCGGTATCGCCTCCATTACCCAGTATATCCGGATGCTCGGATAATGATGTGGTGGATTCCATGTCCGAGCTGCCATCGGGTATGATCTCGGTGAAGATGCCAACGAGTCGAGCGAGGACCACACTCACAAACGATCGCGGAGCTCCAGCGAGTCCTCGGATGCGTCGACTCCTCCGACTCCTAGGAACCCTCTGTGTCTTGAGCGTCACAGTGATGGGCATGAGGCTCTTCCTCTCTATTCCTGCTCTTCCCGTGCGGGCTGTGGCGCCCGCACCCAGCGGAAGGAAGAAAAGAAGGAAGAGAAGAAAGAGGAGAAGAGGGTCCGAAGGACCCCTCCTGTCTTCAACCTGAGCGAGCTTGACTCGTAAATTTCTTCTGCACTTTGTTTTCTTTACTGTTTACTTTGTTCTTGTACTAATTTGTCTGTGTGCAGGCACTCGTCCAAAGACTCCTCTAGCGATGGTGCTTGGGAGATGATGGGGAAGTCGAAAGTTGCGTCTCCTCCTCCTCAGACGGTGGCTACCTCTGAGGGCGCTGCTCCGAACCCTCCTCCGCAGGAGGTTCAGGTGGTTGCGCCTCAGAATTTTGCTAGCGGACCTTCGGCGTCGCCATCGGATCATGTAAGTAGTTCTGTCTCCTGCCACGGGGGGAGCTCCCAAGCATCTGTAAAAGAGTTTTCTTGTTTTGTTCTTTCTTCGAGTCTCGGGAGGAGCCCCCGAGCGTTTTTGTGTGTGTATTTTGCTTCTGTTCTTTTCTGTTGGGCGTAGCCCCCGAGTCCTTTTCCTGACTAGTAGGTCTTCTTCCTGCAGCCTTTTGTGCAAGATGCCAAACGACTGGTGCAGGAGTACCTGGTGCTGGGGGCCATCCTCAAACAGCTTCAAGGTACTCGATGTTTGCTTCTTCGTGTATTCATGTCCTGTTATCTGACGCTTGTATGTTTTGAATGCAGAGGAGCACAACACCTCCCTTCGTGAGATTGATGCTCTCAAAAAGAGCCTCGATCAGGCGAAGAGGAAGGCCGAGGTCGCCGTTGGTGCGAAGGAGCTGGCTACTGCGGCCGGGGCTAAGGAGCGCCTGCAGCGGGAGGCCACGGACCGCGAGGAGCAGCTTGCCACAGCTGTGACTGCACGTGAAAGAGAGGTGGCTGACAAGCTCATGGCAGCTGCCAAGGATATTTCGAGTGAGTATCTTCACTTGCATTTTCTTGTCTTTCTTCTACTGTGATTTGTTCATTGCTTCTCTTTATTTTCTCAGATGCCGCGGGCATCGAGTTTGACTGCGGTGCTCTGGAGCACGGGAGTGTAGGGGTTCGTAGCATGGAAAACAAAAATTTTCTATCGCATACAAACAAACAAGCCAAGATCTATCTACTAGATTGTAGCAACGAGTCGATGGAATAACTTACCCTCGAAGATTCCAAAGCGGTTAACGAGAGCAGATTCTCGTGGGTGATGTAGTCGTACTCTTTCCGATCTCAAGATCGCGTGAGCGATCCTTCCGGCGCCACGTTAAACGGCGCTCCTTGCATCGGTCACGTTCGGTACTCGACAAAGACCTTCCTCTCCCTTGTTCCAAAGAGCGGAGGTTGTAGTACTCTCCTCGCGATTCCGGAAGCACAGTGGCGTGGCAGGAAGTAGAGGAGATCCCGAGGCTTCGCCTTAAGCGGGCGAGTATGGTGGAGTGAGTATGAGAGAGCTATTAGTGGTCTAGGATTAGACACACCAATTAGAAGGCTCTAAACCGCAGGCTAGAGCAATTAGAATCTCTAAACCAAAGCGGCTCTAAGCGGAGATTAGAGGATAGGAACTTGTGTGTCTAGGGAGGAGGCCCTGCCCTCCTTTTATAGGTGGGAGGGGCGGCCAAGGGAGGAGTCCCTCCCAAGTCGGCCTTGTTGGCTTGGAGAGGACTCCTCCCAAGTCGGTTCAACCACCTCTTGCTTGTTTCCACAGTTTCCATTTCCCATAGTTTCTGTTTTCCAGTTTCTGTTTTAGCGTTTGACTTTCAAACTGGCAGTTTGACTTTTCAGTTTTGGAACAGCAATAACACTTAGTACATGATGCAATCATTCAATATGTAATTACACATTCATGTACCCTCCCCAGTCTTGGGACAATCAGGAACCTTCTAGAACATTCCCGATGAAAACACGGAATCATTCCCGAACTCAAAGCAGGACTTTCCTTATATGAATCTTATTCTCCGGACCATTCCGGATCACCTCGTGATATCCGGATCCCATCGAGACTCGAACAACATTCGGTCTCTTTCTCATAATACCATAACTACTCAAACAACGTCGAATCCTTAAGTGTGTCTCCCTACGGTTCGTGAATTATGCGGACATGATCGAGACACTTCTCCGAACAATAACCAATAGAGGAATCTGGAAATTCATATGGCTCCCACATATTTCTACGATTACTTTGCGATCGAATGAACCACTTACATACGATACCAATTTCCCTTTGTCTCACGATAGTTTACTTATCCGAGGTTATGATCGTCGGTATCTCTGCATACCTAGTTCAACCTCGTTCTGATAAGTACTCTTTTCTCGTTCCGTGATATGTGATCCCTTGTGAGCTCACATGCTTGCAAGCTAATTGGATGACATTTCACCGAGAGGGCCAGAGTATATCTATCCGTCATATGGATGGACAAATCCCTCTTGATCCATGTGTTTCAACCAATACTTTCTAAACACTCAATGCCACCTTTATAGCCACCCGATTCGGTGTGGTGTTTGATGACATCAAAGCATCCATCCGGAAAAAGTGATATGCATGATCTCATGGTCGAAGGCATTAGGTTACTATGTATCAGAAAGCATATAGCAATTGAACTATTGAAATGACTTGATCTTTATGCTACGCTTATCTATAGGAGTATGTCCATCACATCATTCTCCTAATGATATGACCCTGTTAATAACATCTCTATGTTCATGATCAGGAAACCATGATCATATATTAACCAACAAGCTAGTTTAACAAGAGGCTTTACTAGGGACTCTTATTTTAGTTTACAAATCACACAAGTATTAATGTTTCCGGTTAATACAATTATAGCATGGTATGTAAACATTTATCATAAGTGTGAAGATATGATAATAACCACTTTATTATTGCCTCTTGGGCATATCTCCAACAGTCTCCCACTTGCACTAGAGTCAATAATCTAGTTTCAAACCTTTGTGTATTCAACACCTATGGCTTTCCGGTGTTGTATGTACACGATTTCTAGTGGTCAACTGATCTCCGGATCTGACACTTCCAGGTCCGTGTGTAATTGCATGTCTTTGCGTCTCTACGCATCACTCATTCTCTAATGAGATGGCTTTGTACAAATTTGGTCTTTCGGTGTGACCTTTAGCTCTTTGGGGTCAAAACATGTTGATAATATTGTCGCACAATATATCTTCATAGTATTATCCCACTGTGAACTACACCTAGTTTGATAACAAACTACTTGACACAAATGCCCTCTTTTGCTGCTAAAATAGCAGTCATGTACTTAGCCTTTTGTTGTAGTATCTGTCACAATGTCTTAACTTTGGAACTCATCCAAATCCATTATGGAACTCACTTTCCATTATATTGTGCCACCCTTAGTTTAGATTGAGATAAACTTAATTTGTACTTTGTGACAAAACTAGTATCAATGTAGTACTTTTACAATGAACTAACCATTTATTTGTCACTTCTACAAATATTATACTCTTAGTTCTTCCAAAAGATCATAAGAATATCCTTACTATTGTCCAATGATCATCTTACGAATCATTCTGGTATATGCTCACAACATTTAGAGCATAGGACATATCTGGATTTGTACATATCACAGTATGATTGATATAAATACTCTTTGTGATTTCATACATCAAGTATCAATCTATACTTGATTATTTGTTTCACTTACCCTGTGTCAATACACTTGAATATATCATCAATATTGAACTCATTCAATCCTTTCTGTGCGACAAGAACCTTTCTTGTAGTTTCTATATTGAACTCATTCAATATCTCATCTATGTACTTCTGGCACAACCATATTGGCGTCTATTGATGCCAATTATTTGGGTTTTGCCTAAGTATTTCATCGAGATGAAATTCTTATCTTGTGTTAATAAAAAGATACATCACTTCCAATCAACAATATGTCTTCTACACAATGTATTAGAAATATGTCTTAGCGCTCCCACTTAATTTCTTGCAAATGCAAGCATCTTCATTGTCTCTGATGAAATTAAACTCTTTTAACAGTTTCATCATAGTGAAGATTCCAACTCCGCGATGCTCACTTCAACCATTGAAGTTTGCATATGCTTTTAGCATCCTTTGAATTAACAAAACCCTATGGACCGTGTCATGCACACGTCCTAGGTAACAATTCTATTAGAAGAACTTGATTTGTTTATTCTACTACCATATAAAAAAATTATATGTAGTGGTTGCTACATTTATTCGTCTAGACTAAATCGCTATGAAAGATCAGATCTTGTCACAGACAACCTTTGAACATTGTTGTGAATTCTTTCCCAACATGTTGACTATTTCATAGATGTGCAACATCCATGTCTATTTATTTATAGATCCAAACACAACTGCAAGGTCTTACACCTTTCTCGAGGGTCCTTCAAGTTCAAAACTTGATTTCTCGTGTATGGAACTATCACGGATTTTATGGCTTCAAGCCATTTGACGGAGTCATGGACCATCATCGCTTCTTTGCATGTAGTCGGTTCATTATTCTCAAATAATGATTCAACCCTCAAATCTTGGTATTTGATTGTTTACCCGATCTACTTGTTTCAATAGGAACTTGCATCTCCGTGACCATAACCTTTGAGGTACGTGAGCCATGAGCATTGTTGCTACCTCCGGAACACTTTTCGGTGCTGCGCAACTTTGCACATATAGCTAAGGTTCTTTTAACCTTATCAAAGTTCTATTGTCCTCCCACTTAACTTTTCACGAAAAATTCCTTCTCAAAGAAACTTGACGTTCTAAGCGACAAACACTTTTGTCTCTGGTGTTATGGAGGAATACTCAACAGTTATACAAAGACAGGTTCATCCGACTTTGGTTGCAAACATCTTTATTATGCATAGCAAACCAATGTTTAAGAAAGGACAACTTGGGTTTTATCCCAAACCATAACTTTATATGGTGTCATTTCAACGGATTATGATGGAGCTCTTTTCGTGGAAAAGCGGTAATCTCTAAAGCTTTTAATCTTTAAAATACAATGGCAGTTTATGAATTACACCTTTGATCTTACCATGTCAAACAAGGTTTAATTACATATCTCGAACGCTCCATACTCTTATGGTGTTTGGAAAATGCAAATCCAGGCGATTCCTTAAATCTTAGGTATTATGCTAAACTTGTAACTCAAATATCTTCCTTTATGATCTTATCATAAACTATTTATATTCTTGTTACAATGATTTTGCACTTCATCTTGAAAGTCTTTGAACTTTTCAAATGTTTCATACTTTATCCTTATTAAGTAAATATTCATATATTTACTCAAATTCTCGGAGAAAGCATATGAAGTTAAAATCCATCGCTTTTAACTACACATGATGGACTTTGTACAACAATATGTACAATTTCCAATAAGCTAGTCATTCGTTCCTTTTTGGCCTATGAACGAAGTTTCAATTATCTCTAGGAAAGTTTCACAAGTGTCGTTTGATCAAAAATCAAAAGACTCCAAAATTCCATCCACATGGAGTTTCTTCATGTTTTCTTTCCAGTATAATTTAAACGGCGATGTCACTTCCTAAGTGATCTTTCAATCAATTTGTCTTTCGACATTTTTAGCACTAGTTTTATGGATGTGATTTCTCCAATGAGATTTGTGAATCATCCATCTTTTATGGATTACGGCAATTATTTGAACAACCCTTTTGTTCTCATAATATCTGATAAAACAAATCTTGAAGGCAAGCTTTGATGTTTAATGAGCAACACAATAACCCTTTATTTGTTCTCGATGAACATCATCACATATTCTTTTGCTAGTTACTTAGGCCATTGTAGTTCATGAATTGTGTTGTTTCGTATGACGATTCACACCAACAAATTCAGTATCAAATACTTAAGAACCACATTGTTTAATAAGCAAAGAATATAGCCATAACATGTATATCATCTATACACTTAAACTGAACAATTCTAGTCTTTTCTTTTCTGCCATATATTTATGAGATTCTCTTTTAGTATTTCCTTTTCTGTTTGAAAGAATCTATCAACATCAATAGTGGAGTCATACATATGACATATAGTCCAAAGCGTGTATAGTTAAATACCAATGTCTTTGGACTTGCACTTTGAAGTAGATCACCATCATCAAATGTTTGGTGTTCTTTCAAATTCCTTTCTTTAGTAATCTCTTGGTGTAGTAAATATTTTACCTACATCAAATATTCACCCTTATCATGGAATTATCCATGATCAAGCTACTATTAGCTTGTAACGGTGAATCGTGAGTATAATGTTGCTCTCCCAAAAACTTTTGGAGGTTTAGGACAACTAGTGTCTCCAACCTTTTGCAAATTCTCATCAAATATGAGAACATGACTTTTGCCATATTATACTCTATCATGTTGTAACCAATACTTCGTTTCAGATATCACAATATCTTCCACTCATCATGGTTTCTGAAACAACTCTTTCAGATCCTAGATAACCTTGATATTAAGACAATCCTTTGAATATCAAGAATCATGGAAACAAACATGATACTTATACACTAACACTTGGAATTGTTACTCTTGATTTAATACTAATTATTAAGCTTCATGGAGTAACTGGAACTTACTGAAAGTTTGCAATAGGACTTTAGATTAACACTTCAAAACAATACGATACCAGTTCGTAAAGTAACTAACCAGAATTCTATAGTTCTATCATCTCAATTATAACTAATCGCAAGGTGGTAAACGGATGCCAATGACTACAACAACTATGCAAATTCACTTTGATTTAGTTTATGATAAATTGAGTTCTAATTAATAATTAAATTAATCTAGGTGAACTCCCACTCAAAACAATATCCCTCACATTGTTTTAGTGATCACACGAACCAAATCCACCACATCAAAACCGATCATCACGAGAGTTGATATAGCTTCAATGGCGAACAATCAACATGTTCATCATATCTACTATATGACTCATGCTCTACCTTTCGGTAATCCGTGTTCACGAGGCCATGTCTGCATGCTAGGCTCGTCAAGATCAAACCTTAGTTTCGCATGAGCAAATCTGGCTTGCTCACGTTGTATACACTTGCAGAATCTAACACACCCGATCATCACGTGGTGCTTGAAACAACAAGCTTTAGCAACGTGCTAACTAAGGGTGAACACATTATGACTTGAAATTCATGTGCATGAGGATCATCTTATAATGCTACCGTGTCTACTAAGCAATACAAGATGCATAAAGGATTAACATCACATGCAATTCATAATATGTGATATGATATGGCCTTTCTTCTTTGTGCTTCCGATCTCCATCTTCTAGCACGAACATGATCTCCATCATCACCGACATTGCATCAAGGTCAATGATGCTTCTCCATGGTTGTCGTCCACGGCTTCAACTATTACAACTACTTTGAATAGACATGGTCTTAACATAAATTAAAGACAACCATATGGCTCACGCGATTGCCGACTTACAATAAGGAACATTGCATACATCATATATAATCACAATCATGGCCATATCACATCCTTTGCACCTTGCAAAACAAAGTTAGGCGCCTCTACTTTCTTTGCATATTTTTACGTGGTTTGGGGCTTTCGATAAGTGTCGTTCTAACTTACGAACAAGAACCACAACATTGATACTAGTATTGTTAATCACCGTTGTAAATTGGATCTTAACTATGCTAGGAGAAGCAGGCACCCATAAAGCCACTTATGCAATACAAGTTGCATGTCAGCGTGGAGCAAGTCTCATGAGCGATGTCATGTAAGGTTAGCCGGGCGCTTCATCCCAACATACGCAAGATGCAAAGTACACAAGAAGCAATCGACAATAAAAGCATCAACGCCCACAATGACCATTGTGTTCTACTCGTCTGCAGATCTACATATAGACACGGCTCACGATACCCTTGTAGGGGTTCGTAGCAGGAAAACAAAAATTTTCTATCGCATACAAACAAACAAGCCAAGATCTATCTACTAGATTGTAGCAGCAGTCGATGGAATAACTTACCCTCGAAGATGGTTAACGAGAGCGATTCTCGTGGGTGATGTAGTCGTACTCTTTCCGATCTCAAGATCGCGTAGCGATCCTTCCGGCCACGTTCGGCAGCGCTCCCGCGATCGGTCACGTTAAATTGCTTCGAAGACCTTCCTCTCCCTTGTTCCAGCAGGCGGAGGTTGTAGCACTCTCCTCGCGATTCCGGGCTGACCTGGCGTGGTACCTAAGTAGAGGGAGATCATGAGCTTCGCCTTAAGCCGGGCGGTATGGTGGAGTATGAGAGAGAGATATTAGTGGTCTAGGGATTAGACACACCAATTAGAAGGCTCTAAACCATGAGCTAGAGCAATTAGAAGCTCTAAACCAAAGCGGCTCTAAACGGAGATTAGAGGATAGGAACTTGTGTGTCTAGAGGAGGAGGCCCTGCCCTCCTTTTATAGGTGGGAGGGAGGCCAAGGGAGGAGTCCCTCCCCAAGTCGGCCTTGGTTGGCCACGGCTTGGAGAGGACTCCTCCCCAAGTCGGTTCAACCACCTCTTGCTTGTTTCCCACAGTTTCTGTTTCCCACAGTTTCTGTTTTCCACGTTCTGTTTAGCCATTTGACTTTCAAATGGCAGTTTGACTTTTCAGTTTTGGAACAGCAATAACACTTAGTACATGATGCAATCATTCAATATGTAATGACACATTCATGTACCCTCCCAGTCTTGGACAATCCGGAACCTTCTAGAACATTCGATGAAAACACGAAATCATTCCCGAACTCAAAGCAGGACTTTCCTTATGTGAATCTTATTCTCCGGACCATTCCGGATCACCTCGTGATATCCGGATCCCATCCGAGACTCGAACAACATTCGTTCTCTTTCTCATAATACCATAACTACTCAAACCACGTCGAATCCTTAAGTGTGTTTCCCTACGGTTCGTGAATTATGCGGACATGATCGAGACACTTCTCAGAACAATAACCAATAGAGGAATCTGGAAATTCATATGGCTCCCACATATTTCTCGATTACTTTGCGATCGAATGAACCACTTACATACGATACCAATTTCCCTTTGTCTCACGATAGTTTACTTATCCGAGGTTATGATCGTCGGTATCTCTGCATACCTAGTTCAACCTCGTTACCGATAAGTACTCTTTTCTCGTTCCCGTGATATGTGATCCCTTGTGAGCCAGTCACATGCTTGCAAGCTAATTGGATGAAATTTCACCGAGAGGGCCCAGAGTATATCTATCCGTCATATGGATGGACAAATCCCACTCTTGATCCATGTGTTTCAACCAATACTTTCTGAACACTCAATGCCACCTTTATAGCCACCCTGTTACGGTGTGGTATTTGATGACATCAAAGCATCCATCCGGAAAAGGTGATATGCATGATCTTATGGTCGAAGGAATTAGGTTACTATGTATCAGAAAGCATATAGCAATTGAACTATTGAAATGACTTGATCTTTATGCTACGCTTATCTATAGGAGTATGTCCATCACATCATTCTCCTAATGATATGATCCTGTTGTTAATAACATCTCTATGTTCATGATCAGGAAACCATGATCATATATTAACCAACAAGCTAGTTTAACAAGAGGCTTTACTAGGGACTCTTATTTTAGTTTACAAATCACACAAGTATTAATGTTTCCGGTTAATACAATTATAGCATGGTATGTAAACATTTATCATAAGTGTGAAGATATGATAATAACCACTTTATTATTGCCTCTTGGGCATATCTCCAACAGTCTCCCACTTGCACTAGAGTCAATAATCTAGTTTCAAACCTTTGTGTATTCAACACCTATGGCTTTCCGGTGTTGTATGTACCACGATTTCTAGTGGTCAACTGATCTCGGATCGACACTTCCAGTCCGTGTGTAATTGCATGTCTTTGCGTCTCGCATCACTCATTCTCTAATGAGATGGCTTTGTACAAATTTGGTCTTCGGTGTGACCTTTAGCTCTTTGGGGTCAAAACATGTTGATAATATTGTCGCACAATATATCTTCATAGTATTATCCTTGTGAACTACACCTAGTTTGATAACAAACTACTTGACACAAATGCCCTCTTCTTTGCTAAAATAGCGGTCATATACTTAGCCTTTTGTTGTAGTATCTGTCACAATGTCTTAACTTTGGAACTCATCCAAATCCATTATGGAACTCACTTTCCATTATATTGTGCCACCCTTAGTTTAGATTGAGATAAACTTAATTTGTACTTTGTGACAAAACTAGTATCAATGTAGTACTTTTACAATGAACTAACCATTTATTTGTCACTTCTACAAATATTATACTCTTAGTTCTTCCAAAAGATCATAAGAATATCCTTACTATTGTCCAATGATCATCTTACGAATCATTCTGGTATATGCTCACAACATTTAGAGCATAGGACATATCTGGATTTGTACATATCACAGTATGATTGATATAAATACTCTTTGTGATTTCATACATCAAGTATCAATCTATACTTGATTATTTGTTTCACTTACCCTGTGTCAATACACTTGAATATATCATCAATATTGAACTCATTCAATCCTTTTATGACAAGAACCTTTCTTGTAGTTTCTATATTGAACTCATTCAATATCTCATCTATGTATACGCACAACCATATTGGCGTCTATTGATGCCAATTATTTGGGTTTTGCCTAAGTATTTCATCGAGATGAAATTCTTATCTTGTGTTAATAAAAAGATACATCACTTCCAATCAACAATATGTCTTCTACACAATGTATTAGAAATATGTCTTAGCGCTCCCACTTAATTTCTTGCAAATGCAAGCATCTTCATTGTCTCTGATGAAATTAAACTCTTTTAACAGTTTCATCATAGTGAAGATTCCAACTCCGCGATGCTCACTTCAACCATTGAAGTTTGCATATGCTTTTAGCATCCTTTGAATTAACAAAACCCTATGGACCGTGTCATGCACACGTCCTAGGTAACAATTCTATTAGAAGAACTTGTTTTGTTTATTCTACTACCATATAATAAAATTATATGTAGTGGTTGCTACATTTATCCGTCTAGACTAAATCGCTATGAAAGATCAGATCCTTGGATGATTCGTCGCAGCTTGCTTTTCTTCGAGACCGTGTTCGTAGTCTCGAGAAGGAGTTGCTTGGGGTGCGTGGCCATGCCGACGTTTGGAAGTCCAAGGCGGATCGCGGTTCAGCCAGAGAGGAGTACTTGATGGCGGAATTGCTTCATTGTCTGGCACGATTAAGTTTTTTTTCGAGCTTTGCTCATTTATTGGATCGCCTGCTGGCCTTGCATCTTACTTTTGTGCGAGTATCACAGTGCTAACCTTGCTCCAAGGGAGTAAGCGTGTTCTTTGTTGGGTCAATTGTTTGACTCAACGGGACATGGAAGCCGACGGTTCTTGGATGGATCGCGACCGTGCCATGGCTCGCAGCAGCGGTGCGGGATCGCGTTCACCAAGTGTCGCGGTGCTTCGTCAAGTGCGACTTCACTCGTCGGTTCCGCATGTGATGTTTCCCGGATCTTGCACCAACAACCTGTGCAGTCTTCATCTAAATTTGGCGTGACTCGTGTCCAGGAATTGGTGAGGCAGCAGCTCGTCACAGGGGTGAAGGCTGCGCTGTCCCTTGTTAGGCTGCATCACCCAGATGTAGATTTGTCTGTTGTAGCGGCTGGGCCACCTCTTTGGCCGAATGGTGGCGAGTGGGATATGCGTCCGCATTATGCGGCTGTAAGGCAGTATGCCGAACAGGTCGTAGATTTGTTTGAGCAACGTGCTCAAGTTATTCTTCATAATAGGTAGTACCTGTAAAAGAGATAGATGTAAAATTTGTATATTTCGACTGGGCATGTTGTGCCCTTTGTTATGGACTTGGGTTTTGGAGAAGATGGGGATGCTGGAGATCGCGGAACGGTTAGCAAACAAGCAACACGGGACACGAGGTTTACCCAGTTCGAGCCCCTAGAGGAAAACCCTACTCACCTTATCTGCTCTTGATTACGGTGGAACCCGGTGATTCTGAGGGTCTTGGATGCAATCTGGCATGGAGGTGTGTATGCGAAAGTATGAGTCGAGAGATCTAGGTCGTGCCCTCCTGGCCTTTATATAGACTTAGGCAGGTCTCGGGCATATCCCTAGTCGGTTACAAGTTCTAGGGTTTTACCCCTTTGAATTTCCTATCTACTCTAGTCTTGCTCTCCAAGGATCCGAAGGCGTCATGGGCCTGGGCCACCCGAAAGTCTTCATGGGCCGGCATATATTTGCCGTGGGCCTTCCTTGGGCTAGACCAGGTATGCTGAGATCATGTACCCACGGGGTATAACCATGTCACTAGAGGAAAACACTATTGGTGTGTGACGCAGAAGGAGGCTTGAAGGATGGATGTGGAGCGGGCATTTAGTGTGCTGCAAGCTCGATTTTGCATTGTTCAGTACCCCGCTCTTGTATGATCTTGCACAGCAGGATCATTGAGAGCGAGCGGGGATACTCCAGTATTTGATGCTAATAAATCGTATTATCGCCAGGGTCCTGTAACACCCCATTTCCTTTTGGCCCCGGAGGTGTCACTCCTGGCAGCTTAATAGTATCTCTATACTATCCCCACATACCAACACTAGTCTTTTCTATGCATTTTTTTCCTCACTCGTGCGCATCCGGTACCCACTTCTCGGTCGGTCACCCATCCTAAATTGCTCTAGGCCAAGCACACTTAACCTCAGAGTTCTTTTTAGATGAGTTTCCAGAAAATTGCAAATTGTTGGTATGAGTATGCTATCAATCCTATTAAGCCATGTGCATGGATCTCACATACACCCACCCTTTAGAAGATCGATGTCCTCATCGATCAAGCACACTCCATAAACGTTCCCTCTTGGCACACGTCTGTGTGCCTAGTGCCGACACATATGCCATGTTGTGTCCACTCGGGGCCACATGCGTAATGCTCTACATGTCCCGCCAGTGACCCACACACTGATACGTCGAAACGTATCTATAATTTTTTATGCTCTATGCTTGTTTAGTATCAACTTTGCTATGTTTTGTCTACACTTTGAGGTATTTTTATACACTTTCTGGGACTAACCTATTAACAAAATGCCACAGTGTCAGTTGCCTGTTTTCTTTTGTTTTTGGTTCCAGAAAAGGCAGAAAATCAATATTCTCGGATTTCGATGGGACAAAAGCCAAAGTCATTATTTTACCCGACACGACACGGAACCACGAATCAGAGATGGAGGAGAACACCAGGGTGGACGCACCCCCCCAGGCGCGGGCCAGCCCTAGTGGCGCCCACAGGGGGTGTGGGCCCCCTGGCCCTCCACCGACCTTGCCTCCTTCGCCTATAAGAAGCCCCTGACTCAGAAACCCTAAAGAATCGACCAGAAAGCCACGAAAAGTTCCGCAGCGCCACCGCCACCGAAGAGGAGATTCGGGGGACAGAAAGTCTCTGTTCCGGCACCTTGCCGGGACGGGGAAGTGCCCCTGGAGCCATCTCCATTGATCTCCATCACCGTTGTTGATTCCCATGATGAGGAGGGAGTGGTTCTTCCTCGAGGCTAAGGGCTCTACCGGTAGTTATGTGTTCATCTCTCTCTCTATACATGATCTTGTTGTGGTCATGAGCTTTGTAATCAAGTAGATATACCTTGCTACTCAAGTGCTTTAATAGATCTCCGACTCTCCCCACGTGTATGAAAGTGACAGCATGCATACCGTGGTGGCACTTAGGCTAGAGTCTACATAAATACTCACCGTGCTTTAATAGATCTATGCTTTTCCCCATGTGTTTGAAAGCGACAGCGTGCACACCATGTGTGGCACTTAGGCTAGATTACATATATATTTATCATGAGTTATATTTGGAGTTGGATGTCTTTATGAAATTGTGGTATTTGTTGGAACCACCTAGCGCTCAAGGTGACAGTGTGGGGTTATCTAGATTAGGAAAGGCAGACTTTGAGGTGTGCTGTTATAGCCCTACAATGGATTAGAGTGTCCAACCGGACAGTAGTTAAGAGTAGTATCATGAAGAGAATATATTTATATGAGAGAGTGTTCACTAGTGAAAGTATGATCCCTAGGCCTCGTTTCTATGCATTGAAACACCGTTTGCATCTAGATCTGTTGCATGTTTGCTTGCTTCCATCTTTATTTAAGTTTTCCTTTAGTCTCTCCCACGTCAACAACAAGTCAGAAGCTCTTTTTTGGCACCGTTACCACTTATATTTCACTATCTCTTTGCCGAACTAGTGCACCTATGCACATGACAAGTGTATTGGGTGTGTTGGGGACACAAGAGACTTCTTGTATCTTGATTGCAGGGTTGCTTGAGAGGTATACCTTTGACCACTTCCTCCCCGAGTTCTATAAACCTTGGGTAATCCACTTAAGGGAAACTTGTTGTTCTACAAACCTTTCCACTTGGAGGCCCAACAACTGTCTACAAGAATAGAAGTGCGTAGACATCACACACCTGTGTAACCGCGAGGGTCGGCTCTAATACCACTTTTAGCACCCCGTTGCCTCTTGGACCAGGGGGTGTCACTCCTGGCAGCTTAATAGGATCTCGAAACTGGCCCCAGAGACCAA
The DNA here is from genome assembly GCA_030063025.1 of Avena longiglumis. Classification (NCBI taxonomy): domain Eukaryota; kingdom Viridiplantae; phylum Streptophyta; class Magnoliopsida; order Poales; family Poaceae; genus Avena; species Avena longiglumis. The sequence continues at coordinate 118,827,685 of CP125976.1, forward strand.
CACTCTAGGCTGGCCCCAGAGACCAACACTAGTCTTTTCTTCTCACTTTGTCCTTACTCATGTGCACCTGATGCCCACTTCCTGGTTGGTCACCCATCCTCCAATTTCTCTGTACCAAGCACGCTTAACCTCATAGTTCTTTTTGGATGAGCTTTGGGAAAAGAAGTTGCAACTTGTTGGTATGAGTATCCTATCAATCATATCAAGCCATGCGCCTGGATCTCACAGGCCCCCTTGCAAATATTGATCACTAGGTGACAACTACGTTTGTTTCTTCCCTAGCCAGCGTCAAGAATTCAAGACACAAATTCTCATCACCAAGTATAAGATGATCTGATGGTGTATTTGTGGATGCTCAAAGGGCCACCTAGTTTATTTATTTGTTTGAAGTGTGATTCAAAACTTGTTAAATTATTTGTTTGCTTTGTTTAAATTGTTTAAATTATTATGTTGAATTTATGTTTAATTTGATTCATTTGGTTTGAAATTTTATTATTTTCAAAAAAGTGTATGGGGGTGCGGCTAGGCGCCGGCGCCTCCCCATAACTATATCCACGTCACCCCCCTCCCCCATACGAGCCAAAAAGGGCAAAGCCGTACGCTGTATGGGATGAGCGAGTGAAGATGCTCTAAGGAGGTACAGGCAGAGAGAATGGGTAGTCACCTAAAAAAAGAGATGTTGGTATTTAACGCACATGTATATATCATGTTAGAAACTCATAACAACTCCTTATGGATGTCCTCATATATTGAATTGTTGATCCGTAGCAACACATAGGCACTTAGCTAGTATAACATGATTCAAGAATATGACCGTAGTATCATAAAGCAAGAAACAAGTTGATTATCCTTTGATATCTGTTTTTTCCTTACATTGAAAGATAATTTTAAAAGTAAAATGCTTATGCAAGAAAAAAATCACCAAATCTACTAAACCACGTTTTAGAAAAGGGCATGGAGTGGAATATAGATACCATCACTAATGAACAACCTGATAGAGCTACTAACAGATTGATTATAAAACTGTAACAAGACGTTCATACTATATAATGCATAAGCATCAAACACACTTTAAGAAACATAAACTTGATGCTCCCACCGCTCCCAAGAAATGTAGCTTCATTTGGTACTGATAACATGTGAGGTCAGACCATCATCAAGGAGGATGTCAATCACTTCACCATCTGATTTCAACATGTTATATGCAACCTACACTCTCTTGGTCGTAATACTCAGATAGAAGATGTGCAGATCATAAGAAGAATCATCGGCCAAAAACACGAAATCATGTCAGCAACTCCAAATAGATTGAAAGTCTTATAAACCCATCCGGTTTTTCTCAATCGGGTGCGCAAGATGACCAAATACCACATATAGAAAAATATAAGCATCTAGCCATCAGGTGCTCGCATTACTAATATATTTATTTTGACAATCAATACCACAATATATTCATAGTAGCATATAGTACATGGTAGAGATACATAAGCAATCTCGAACAATTGAAAATAAAGTATAAAGGAAACTAGTAAAATAGCAAGGTCTTTAAACTCTTTCTTCTTGTGCTCGCATTACTAACATATATTTTGTCAAGCCATGAACTTAAATTCAAGTCCATCGTGTCGATGAAATAGAACCCATAATCATACCCTCGTGAAATCGTCGACCTGATCACCAATACCAAGGTAGGTCTCTTTTCTCCTCGAGCTATCTTTTTGTGTTTTGCAGTCTCGTGGCCGGTTTGTTGGAAACAGGACAAAATAATTTTAATATAGTTTATATTGAACTTTTATGCCTATTTTTTGCTTGGCATATTCTTAATGAGTGTACTCTCTATTTTTATTTGACCAACTATAAAAATATGCTAAATGTCAATTAGTCATAGCATTCTGAACTAATATAGTCATATTGCATATTTGGAAAGTACATTTGCACTGTGCTAGGTTTAAACTATATTCTGTAGCATACATTTCTTTTTCAACTAATTTTTTTGATAACTGCATAAACTATTAAATGTATTTTATGGTAGAGATATCTAAACTATATGATCTAATCTAACAAATATCTTAACGGGAGGTTTTAGTGTACAATTAGGTAAGCATGTTTATGGGAAGTTCTAGACTAAATTAAACATTGGGGCATTAATCTCAACCCCTATTTATGTCATTATGTGGTCAAATGTGTGTTACAGGTTATAGTAGGAATTTCCAGACTAAGTTAAACATTGGCATATGAAGTTTCACAAAAAAAGATATTTTCTGCTGCTTGTCTAAAAATGACAATTTTTGGTGCTCCAAAATAGTTTTTTATAAGATTTTTCTTTTCCTTTTTAGCAGGACACAAAAAATATTTTTTCCAACAAAACTTTGTGTGAGGAAAAATAATGTCAAGATGTATGTCCGATTTTATTTGATTTTTCAATGGTTATATCTAGACATATGAGCCAAAACACCACGTCCCAATTCTACTCACTATATCTCTACCGCTGCTTCTTCCTTCATTCTTCAGTCAATCTAACGGGACGTCCGGACCTCAGGTAGTCAATCACACCTACGACCATGGGGCGTCTTCTTCATCCGCTAAGAAGGCGAACGACGCTGCGGCCAGCGCCATGGCCCATCAAGAGTATTAATTTAATCCATGTTCAATACACCACACTTATTCAACGTATTCTTCTTGTGTCGCTGTAAACATCAAGAGTATTATTTAATCAAGCTATCAATTCTACATCGAGAGATCAAACAAGTAGACAACTGAAGAAGGCAAAGCGAGGTCACCCGACCATGAGCATGAGCATGGAAGTGTTGTACTAACACGATGTTAGACAGACCATGAGCATTTCTTGTGAGCAAACTTAGCAAAGAGTGAGTAGCATATACACAAATTAGAGTAAAAATTACCTTATGCTTTCTTTCCTTGGATCTTGAAGATTCCTTGCGGGTTCCTATATTAGATCTATGCCCATGGATTTCCTGCTCCTGGCTTAGCACGCCCCCAAGCTGCCAACGGACCTTCCCCCGGAGCCGAAGGAGGAGGAGCTGCCATGGCGGAGCTAGCCGGCGGGGCTTGAGCGTCTCCTATGTCCGCGTCCTAACGACGAGGAAGAGAAGAAGATATCAATGAAGTCTGGGCACTCATTAAGTAGTTGGGGTCGATGTGGACTTTCCATAGATACCTACATTTTTTATCTAGTTTACCCGCGAATGTCCCACGTAGCCTCTTATGTGGGCTTGGGTAGTGGGCTCCGTGAGCAGCCCACTCCCACCTGCACACTGAGCCATGAGAGACCTGGAATTACTGTTAAGAAGCATATCACGATCAACTTTCATTTTAAAAGACAAATATATATCCAGGATATGAGCCAATCTGTATTTCTTTTAAGAAAAGTGGTGGGAAAACCCCTACGATGAGTTTGATTTTTGAAATAATAAAAACCCAGTTTTGGATCCGCTAGGATTTGAAGCTGGATGCCTGGGTTGTGATCTGTATTTCCTTTTGAAAGACAATTAATGTGGCCATATATATATTTTGTATAAAAATATACATGTTAAGGCTGTAAGGGTTCGTAGCATGGAAAACAAAAAAAAATTACCGCATGAACACAAACAAGCCAAGATCTATCTACTAGATTGTAGCAACGAGTCGATTAGAGTACTCACCCTCGAAGATTCCAAAGCGGTTAACGGAAATAGATTCTCGTGGGTGATGTAGTCGTACACTTGCCGATCTCAAGATCGCGTAGACGATCCTTCCGGCGCTGCGTTCGGCGCTTTTATGATCACACCGTTAAATTTTCGATGAAGACCTTTCTCCCTTGTTCCGATGAGCGGAGGTTGTAGTTCTCTCCTCGCGATTCCGGCAACACGACGACCTGGTGCCGGAAGTAGAGGATAGATCCCGTATGGGCTTCGCCTAAGCCGGGGCGGGTTATGGTGGAGTATTAGGATTTCCCTGGCAAACTAGGGTTTAGAAGCCGGAGAGGAGGAGGTAGTCGGCGGAGACTAGGGCGGCGGCGACTTGGTGCAGCGGAGGCGGCGGCGTGGGGAGGGGCTGGTGTTGTGTGTCCTTGGGGCACCCCCTCCCCTCTATTTATGAGAGGGAGGGCAACTTGAGAGAGCGGAGTTTGAATCCTTCCCCAACTTCTTCTCCTACTTGGCTTGTGGTGGAGGGAGAGAAGGATTCTTTCCTTCCTGATACATTGTCCCAGTTTGACATTTCGCACTTGCCTTTTGACTTTCAATTTCGAGCTTTATATCTTTCTTACAAATGCCCAACCATGTGACTTAGAACACGACGCAATCGTTCCACTTAGTCATGACACATTCATGCACCCTTCCCCTTCTGGTCCGGCGAACCTTCTAAACCCTTATAGATCATTCCGGTAAAAACACCGGAATCATTCCCGAACTCCGGAATTGGACTTTCCTTATATGAATCTTATTCTTCGGACCATTCCGGATCTCCTCGTGATATCCCGAATCCCATCCGAGACTCCGAACAGCATTTGGTCTCCCTACTTACATTCCATATCTAGTAAATAACATCGAATCCTTAAGTGTGTCTTCCTATGGTTCATGAATTATGCAGACATGACCGAGACTCTTCTCTGATCAATAGACAACAGAGGAATCTGGAAATTCATATGTCTCCCACATATTTCTATGATTACTTCGTGATCAAATGAACCACTTACATACGATACCAATTTCCCTTTGTCTCGCGATAGTTTACTTATCCGAGGTCTGATCGTCGATATCTCTGTGTACCTAGTTTAACCTCGTTACCAATAAGTACTTTTTTCTCGTTCCCGTGATATGTGATCGTTTGTGAGCTAGTCACATGCTTGCAAGCTAATTGGATGATATTCCACGAAGAGGGCCCAGAGTATATCTATCTGTCATATGGATAGACAAATCCTACTCTTGATCCATGTGCTTCAACACATACTTTCCGAATACTCAATGCCACCTTTATAACCATACAGTTACGGTGTGGTGTTTGATATCATCAAAGTATCTATTCGGTGATGGTGATTAGCATGATCTCTGTTAGATGTATATATTTGTATATTATATTTCCCCTATATGCTAGGGGGCTTCCTGCATATTTGCCCTGTACCTGTACTATATATTGTGGCCTTTGGCCTCCAGAGGAATACAAGTTGCATATTCCTGACATGGTATCAGAGCTAGGTTAGCCTCCTCCTACTTGCAACTTCGTCGCTCTAGCCGCCACCGTCCTTATCGCGGCATACCGCCGTCGTCGCCGCCGATTGCCTTTGTCACGTCGATTTACGGCCTCGTCATATGTTCCAGATCCGATCCAGATTCGTTCTTGGTCTACAGATCGATTGGGTCTACAGATTCGTTCTTGTTCGATCTCGATTGGGTCGTTCTCCTGCTACCGTGCAAGGTCCATGCGCGGTGTCTCTCTCCTGCTCCTGTGGCTCATATGACCCTTTGTCGTACTCTTCTTCTTGTTGCTTACATTGCGTCCTTTGTGCATGTCCCGACTTGATGTTCAGAATGCCTTTCTCAATGGTGAGTTGACTGAGGAGGTTTATATGCAGCCTCCTCCTGGGTATTCTGTACCCGAGGGGATGGTTTGTTGTCTTCGACGTTCTCTTTATGGCCTCAAACAGGCTCCTCGTGCCTGGTTTGAGAGTTTTGCTTCTGTAGTGACTGCTGCTGGTTTCTCCCCTAGTGCTCATGATCCAGCGCTGTTTGTTCACACTTCTCCTCGTGGCCGCACTCTTCTTCTTCTCTATGTTGATTATATGATCATTACTGGTGATGATTCTGAGTATATCGCCTTTGTTAAGGCTCGTCTTCGTGATCAGTTTCTTATGACTGATCTTGGTCCTCTTCGATACTTTCTTGGGATTGAGGTTTCCTCCACTTCAGATGGCTTTTACATCTCTCAGGAAAAGTATATTCAGGATCTTCTTGCTCGTGCTTCTCTAGGGATGGCGCCTTTGTTGAGACCCCTTTGGAGCTTAATGTTAAGCTTGATCTTGATGGTGATATTCTTTCGATCCGAGCGTTATCGTCATCTTGTTGGGAGTCTTGTTTATCTTGCCGTCACTCGTCGACATTTCTTATCCTGTTCATATTACGAGTCGGTTTGTTTCTGCTCCTACCACTGTTCACTATAGTCATCTTCTCCGTGTTCTTCGTTATCTTAGTGGTACGATCACTTCGCCTTTTCTTTCCTCGTTCCATCTCCCTCCAGCTCCGGTGTTATTCGGGCTTCATTGCGGTGATCCTTCGGATCGTCGTTCACTTCTCGCTTCTTGTGTGTTTCTTGGTGGTTCGCTCATTGCTTGGAAGGCGAAAAGCAGACAGTTTCCGTTCGAGTGTTGAGGCTGAGTTGCGTGCTATGGCCTTGTTGACTGAGGTGACCTGTTACGGTGGTTACTTGCGGATTTTGGGGTCTCCATTACCACACCAGTCTGGTTTTGTCCGATGCAGGTGCTATTAGTGTTGCACGTGATCCGGTCAAGCATGATCTTACCAAGCATATTGGTGTTCATGCTTTCTATACACGTGCTCAGGTGCAGGCTCAGGTTATTGCGCTTCAGTATGTGCCTTCAGATTTACAGTTGGCAGATTTCTTCACGAAGGCACGCAGACGGCAGCATGATTTCTTACTCTCAAACTCAGTGTTGTGGATCCACCATGAGTTTGAGAAGTGTGTTAGATGTATATATTTGTATATTATATTTCCCCTATATGCTAGGGGCTTCTGCATATTTTCCTATACATGTACTATATTGTGGCCTTTGGCCCCAGGAGAATACAAGTTGCATATTCACGACAATCTCATGGTCGAAGGAATTAGATTACTATGTATGAGAAAGCTTATAGCAAGCGAACTATTGAAATGACTTGATCTTTATGCTACGCTTATCTATAGGAGTATGTTCATCACACCATTCTCCTAATGATATGATCTTGTTGTTAATAACATCTCAATGTTCACGATCAGAAAACCATGATCATCTATCAACCAACAAGCTAGTATTATAAAGAGGCTTTAGTAGGGACTCTAATTTAGTTTACAAATCACGCAAGTATTAATGTTTCCGGTTAATATTGTTATAGCATGAATGTAAAAATTTATCATAAACACAAAGATATAATAATAACTACTTTTATTATTGCTCTCCATAAATAAGTATTTAAGTAATTAAACATAACCATAGAAGTTCGAATTATTGTCAGGTAAACATGCACCCTTAAGATGGTGAAATACATTTGCATCATGTCCTACCTAACTACTCCCACCACTCCGCCGGTAGCAACATGTCAGGAATCATAAGTATAGTCTACGCAAACTACGTACCTAGGAAAATATCCGCATGGACTGTAGCCGCGTGGGCAAGTCCACCTCGAGCAACAAGAAGGGATACGAGTAGATGCGGAAATGCGACCCTAGAGTGCGTAACTCCTTGGTCTCCAAGTCAAGAGTGCGGAACTCCTTGGTCTCTAAGTCAAAGACAAGGAGGAGATGTGGCAGGCCATGGTAATATGCTCGCATTAGCACAACGTTGCTTCTCTCCCAATAGCGCTCGGGGTCGAGGGTAATGAGGCCAGGAGGGCCGTGGGGTGGCAACGACCGCAGCTTCTCCTCCGCGTCTATTGCTGCTGCCTCCAGCACCCAAACATCCGAGAGGTGAAGCCACACGGATATGATAAGCTTGTCGACGACGAGAAACCGCAGCTTCCCGTCCGACGATGTCCCCAGGATCGTCTGGCTTCCTTGGTTGGTGGGTGGGAGCTCCACGGTGCCCAGCCTCTCCGTGCGGACGTCGTAGGTGAGAACTTTCTCATTGTTCGAGAGTAGCGATGGGCAGCGCCTCCACGGAGGACGACGGCAGGGTGACGCTGCGTTTTGATCGGCCAGAAAGGGAGGAGGCGGCTCGCGGGCCCCCAGTTGGCTTCGCGACCATTGTTCGATGATGGTGCGGCGGTCTGAACCCGGATACCGCGTCCCGTGCTCTTGCTGTAGTAGGTCACCTCGGCGACCAGCAGCAGGAAGGAGCAGCCGATGCCGTCGGCGGTGAGCAGAACACAGTGAGTCACGCCAGTTCGTGGATAGTGTCGGTGGATTGGAGAGGTAGGTGCAATCGCGGTGACGAGGTTGTACACACAAAGGTCATAGCCGCTCGGAGGATGGCGTCGAGGCGACAAGGCCGCCACACGGCGTTATCGGATCATACCGGCGAAGTAGATTGGTGGCGCGACACAGTAGATGCGGGGCAGCTTGTCGTGGAGGAAGCGAGGCCCGGGTGTGTCGGATGGACCAAAGTGAGTGGAGACAGGTCGGTGGCGTCGCGGTCGCGAGGGGAGCTAGCAGATGTGGAGGTAGGCAAGGAGGCGAGAGGGCAGGGTGCCTCCCTCTCTGGTGACGTAGCGGACGAAGGAGGGATGGAGGATGTCACGCCGTAGAAGCTTGCATGTGGCGGCGCATCGGACGAGGGTGGCCAGGTCCGAGCGTGCGACGATATCCAGTACTAGGTCCGTCGGCAGCGTCCAGTCGTTCGTGATCGTTGGCGCCGGATTTGTGTCCCGGCGTCTGACGACCTCAGCCATCCCAACATGCACGTAGACTCATCCACCATATATAAGCAGGAGAATCAGGCCGAATTGGACTGGGAAGCGAAACGCACCTATAGTCGTGTCGGATGCGATCGGGATTCGGGAGGCTTATGCCAAATCAGTACCGGCCAGAAACCAGCTGGTGAGAACCCATCCACACCCACGTACGTAGCCAGGTCTTCGCCGTGTCAAGTCCAAACTCGCTCGATGGATACATTTTCTTTAACTACTACTACATCTATTATCGACTTCAACAACAATATGTTCACGTCAGCTTGGCTAATTCTAAGTCCAAGAATTGTCTTTCTCAAAAGTACAAGTTTTAAAGGCCCCTAGAAACAGGGCGGGGCAATTAGACACGAGAATAAAGATATTTACAGCCTTGCGCTAAAATACGTCTCTGAACATCTCCAGCAGAAACGCTAGAACAGCACACGCTAAAATATGTTTACAGCGCCGTTTTTTGGTTTGCAGCGTGCGGGGGCATACGGCACTCTACCGAGCTATATTTTGCCACACGGCAAAAACGGCGCTCCACCAGACGCTGCAAAACACAACGTGCGTGGTATAAACACAAATCACACATCCATCTCCAAAATAGAAGATCAAACACACACAAATAAAATCATCAATAAATAGTTCAGTTATTATTACAACACAAATAACATAAACAATGAATAGTTCAAATGAATAACATAAACAATGAATAGCTCTTCTATAATGAAAAATCCTAATTTTAATTGGCCTCTAAATCACCTATATACAATAAAAACCAATTTAGCAAAGTATGCAGCGGCGGCCCGGTTCGTCGCCAGTCATTTAGCAGTGTTGGCGCATGGCCCTAGTGGGGCGGTGCTGGGGGCGCATAGGACGGCGCGGGTCCAGCACCGAGGCAGCACGGGCAAAAGTTGCAAGACGAGGAAAAGGAGTAAGGAAAAAAAGAAGTGTTGGGAATATGTCCTAGAGGCAATCATATATGATATAATTCACATTGTATTCATAAAGTTATTAAGTTGTGCTTGCATAAACATCTAATGTATATCATTGAATATGTGATTTAATTGTGGGACTATATAATCATGTTGTTCATACTAAATATCCTTGGTCATTGAGGTTGCGCTGGACACACAACTTATACTAATATGAAAGTCGGCTAATGACTCGGTTTCACTTGTCATTGGCATGGTGATACTATTCTGACTTAGACAGATTCGTCTAAATAGTTTACCGAGTTGGATTAACCCAAATTGAGGTACAACGAGCAAGTCGTCATTTGTATATCTCAATCAATGTAATCCTTAGACCCGAGGTTGTCGCATAATCCGAGTTGAGCATCACCAAACTTAGGTTCTGTCAAACGATGTTTCGTAACAGGACAGTTATAAATACAGAGTTCAGGTCGACTAAGAATCAAGCTACGTGATGTGGATAATCAAGATGGGATTTTACCCCTCCGTCTGGAGAGATATTCTCTAGGGCCCTCTCGGATGATATGATTCGGAAAGCATGGCTATGCATGACTCGTTTAAGTGTTAACCAAGGCGATCAACTAATATTTAGTCAGATGAATCACTTATCTCGGATCGAGAAGAGAGTCGAAGAATTTAAGGGATGACGATTATTCGTCTATAGTTCGACAAGGAATATCGTGAGCCAAAGGAGACTTGGATGCAAGTCAGCATTGGAAAGGCATGTCGTCATGACTCCTTGTTACTTGTGAGTCGGCACGTCCGGCTAGGAGCTGCTACCGATTGATCGATTGAGTGTCGGACTCCAATCGTTTCCAAGTCTCCATGAACCCGCGGGGTCTCACACTTAGGAACGAGAGAAAGTTCGGATTAGATCTGAACCAGAAACCTGTTAAGGTTGGACCCGAACAGGATATGGATGGAGTCAATGAGTTGGACTCACAGTGACTAATATGGGCTTTAGTGAATGGGCCAGAAGTGAGTAGATCCCACTTTCACTCCCAATATATACTAGAGCACACATACCTAGAGAGATGTTGTGATTAGGTCATTACCATGTGTTGGAAACCCTAGCTCGATTCAGTCCAGCGCATACTTGAACCTAAAAGTTCACCGTCGAGCTCCTCCTCGTGCGTGTGGATACCATAGAGGTGTTGTACGATCAGCACTACGATTGTGATTGGATCGGATCGTGTGGACTACACTACATCAATTTGGCGCTACATCGTAATCCATAGCTGGCGTCTATTGGTAATTCTCGTGGATTATAACCTCAGCTAGATATTGGGTTAACTACGTAGGGGAAAAGGTTTTGTTTTATCTATACGTGGCCCAACAGTGGTATCAGAGCGATAGCTTCTGGTTTTAGGCTCGAGATCTCGTATCTGTGATATGCGGTTGGCTATAGATTGGATCTATTTGCTATTTTGGTGGTCGATCCATGAGATAGATTTGTTTTGTATGATGTTGATTGGATCAACTATACTTGGAGAATGGAAGATCTGATTTCCGTGATCATACTGCTGAGGTCGTGAAACGACATACCCCTACTGGTCAGTTTCCTCCATCGGGGTAAACTGTGACACATAAATCAGAAGCGGTGATCGGGGTAAACGACATACCCCTATCTGTCTAGCGGGACCGCCGGCTTCGCCTTGTCATAGCGTCTTAGATGTCGTTGCGAGATTCTGGCAATTGGATCTGTATATATGCATAACTTGTTTTTGTAGGAAGTTGTGAATGGTATGGCTTATGTGCATGTGATGTGTGTAATCTATATGTGATTTGCAAATCACGGTTTTGTCAGCCGTCTAGAGCCTAGGTGATGTCATTTTACTGTATATAACAACCCGTGTGTCGGATTCTCTATGTAATTTTACTTTACAAACTAGTGTAGCTTTTTGGAGAACCCGGATGGCATGCAAGTCGATGTACAAGTCGACAACATGAAGTAAGACGACAAATGACAGGAGTTGGCATGAGTCAGATTACAGGCTTTGTGGAGATAGAGATCGTCATTAAGAGAGCCATATCATTTCATATTATAATTGCTTCATCTTGTGTTATTGATATGTCTCTAGTTTTACCTCTATTACATAGTCGGTAAAATTTAATACCTCAAATAAGGTCTAGTCATTTTCCCGCCAGTGTTTGCACCATCACAAGTCGGACATTCTTGGTAGTGGGCTCATAAAATTGAGATGCTGCCAATTCTTTTCGACTAGGTGGGTTCAGTCGAACTCTTACAGTAGAAACACTGGTAATCTAGGCGGGTCTATCACAAGTTATAGAACTTCGAGGAAAATTCGGACGGGGGTCAGGGCATGTGATGCCACCCGACCAATAGGAGTCGTATGATATACGATTGACAATAAGTTGTCTACCTAGATCACTTGGCGTCTACTAGTGATGCTAAATCTCACTAGCCGACTTGCTTATTTAGGATCCTGAATCACTAAATAACCATCAGAGGAGTGTTGGTTCTAGTGGGAGCATAAGTATTAAAATGTTTAATATGCTTTCTCTTTTATGAATACATGTCTTAAGTGTTTTGCATATTTCTGTTGTAGATCATGGCACCTAGTACCAGTCATCCTTGGATATCCGGTTTTGCATTGAGAAACATTCTTGAGAAAGATAAATTGAATGGCACTAATTTCACCAACTGGTATCAAAATCTAAGAATTGTTCTCAAAAATAAAGAAGGATCATGTCCTAGACAACCCACTTCGGATGGCGAATGAGAATCGACTATCGCGGCCAATGCCATCCATTGAGATGAGTCCATAGAAGTTAGGCATCTTATGATTGCTCACATGGAACCGGACTTGCAGCAGCGGTTCGAGAATGTTCATGCCTATGGTATGATCGAATGCCTCAAAAGTATGTTCGGGCTCGAAAAGACCGAGGTATCAAGTCTCTCAAGCTTTCTTTGAGTTGCAAGCTTAAGGATGGTGTTCCACTAATTCGCATGTGATCAAGATGGTTGGTTACATGCGTCTCTGGCCCAGGCTACCCCATTAGCGAAGAGTTCACGATGGATATAATTTTTAACTCTCTTCCTAGTGCAAATGGTTAGTTCATATCGAACTACCACATGTATGGTATGGATAAGAAGCTCACTGGATTACATGGGATGCTCAAGCAGGCAGAGGCGGATCTCAAGAAAGGCACCAGTCAAGTGTTGATGGTGAAGAATGAGGCAAAGCTTAATAAAAGTTCTTGGACTAAAAAGAAGGCAAATTCAGGAGACAAGGCTCAGGACCCGATCCCAAGCGCTTCCTTAGGGACTAAGCCATATCCTTTAGCCGGACCCACTTTCTTCTATTGCAAGGCAGATGGCCACTAGAAGAGGAATTGCATCAAGTATTTGGCTAATAAAGCCAAGAGCGGAGGTGTGACTTCTGGCTTAGGTATGCTTGTTTGCAATGTTATAGACATTTATCTTGCTGATGCACCTAATAGTTCTTGGGTATATGATACCGGATCAATTATTCACATCTGCAACTCATTGCAGGGACTGGTAAGAACTAGGAACATAGCAAGAGGCGAGGTTGATATTCGAGTCGGAAACAAAGCGAGAGTCGGTGCATTGGAAGTCGGCATGATGCAACTTCATTTACCTTCCGGATTCTAATGTAACTGAATAATTGTTATTATGTTCTAGTGCTAAGTCAAAACATTATTTCTGCCTCATGTTTGATGAGATAAGGCTATGAGTCGAATATTAAGAATAATGGTTGTTCTTTATATTTGAATGATATGTTTCACGGCTTTGCACCCATCCAAGACGGGTTATTTATTTTAAATATTGATGGTGAGTCGGTTTATAACATAAATGTTAAAAGGTTGAAACCAAATGATCTGAATATGACTTACTTTTGGCATTGTCGGCTTGGTCATATAAGTTGGAAACGCATGAATAAGATCCATGATGATGGACTCCTAACATTGTTCTACTTGGATTCGTTCGAGATATGTGAATCTTGCCTTCTCGGCAAAATGACCAAGACATCTTTTGTAAAGAGTTGTGAAAGGGCATCCAACTTGTTGGGACTAGTACATAGTGATATATATGGACCAATGAGCACAACAGCTAGGGGTGGTTATGATGTTGGAGATATGCCCTAGAGGCAATAATAAAAGTGGTTATTATTATATCTTTGTGTTTATGATAAATTTTTACATTCATGCTATAATAGTATTAACCGGAAACATTAATACTTGTGTGTTTGTAAACTAAATTAGAGTCCCTAGTAAAGTGTCTTTATAATACTAGCTTGTTAGTTAATAGATGATCATGGTTTCTGGGTCATGAACATTGAGATGTTGTTAACAACAAGATCATATCATTAGGAGAATGGTATGATGGACATACTCCTATAGATAAGCGTAGAATAAAGATCAAGTCATTTCAATAGTTCGTTTGCTATAAGCTTTCTGATACATAGTAACCTAATTCCTTCGACCATGATATCATGCTAATCACCATCACCGGATGGATACTTTGATGACATCAAACACCACATAAATGGCGGGTGGTTATAAAGGTGGCATTGAGTATTCGAAAGTATGTGTTGAGGTACATGGATCAAGAGTGGGATTTGTCCATCCATATGGCGAATAGATATACTGGGCACTCTCGGTGGAATGTCATCCAATTAGCTTGCAAGCATGTGGTGGCATACAAGGGATCACATATTATGGGAGCGAGAAAAGAGTACTTATTAGTAATAAGGTTGAACTAGGTATACGAAATCTGGATGATCGGACCTCGGATAAGTAAAATATCGCGAGACAAAGGGAAATTGGTATCGTATGTAAGTGGTTCATTCGATCATAAGTAATCATAGAAATATGTAGAACCATATGAATTTCAGATTCCTCTATTGGTTATTGATCGGAGATGAGTCTCGGCCATGTCGCATAATTCCACGAACCGTAGGAGACACATAAGGATTCGATGTTGTTTAGTAGATATGGAATGTAAGTAGGGAGAACGAATGTTGTTCAGAGTCTTGGATGGGATCCGGGATGTCACGAGGAGATCCGGAATGGTCCGGAGAATAATATTCATATAATGAAAGTCCAAGTTCGGGAATGATTCCGGTGTTTTCACCGGAATGATCTAGAAGGGTCTAGAAGGTTCACCGGACCGAAAGGGGAAGGGTACATGAATGTTTCATGACTAAGTGGAATGATTGCGTCATGTCCTAAGTCACATGGTTGGGCGTTTGTAAGAAAGAAATAAAGCTCCAAAATGGAATCAAAAGGCAAGTTTGAAATGTCAAACTGGGACAATGTATCCTGATGGAGGAAGGAAAGAATCCTTCTCTCCCTCCGCCACAAGCCAAGTAGGAGAAGGAGTTGGGGAAGGATTCAAACTCCCCTCTCCCAAGCTGCCCTCCCTCTCATAAATAGAGGGAGGTGCCTCAAGACACAACACCATCCCCTCCCACACTGCGTAGTAGATGCGGCCGCATGACCACTTGGTTCGTAACATTGCCCTAGCTCGTGACTCCACCTCCTCTCTTGCTTCTAAAGTAGATTTCCAGGGAAACCCTAATACTCCACCATAACCCGCTCTGGATTAGGCGAAGCCCTGCGGGATCTTCCCTCTACTTCGGACACCACTCTGTCGTGCTGCCGGAATCGCAAGGAGAGAACTACAACCGCCGTTGTCTGCTGGAACAAGGGAGAGGAAGGTTTTCATTAGTCTGAATGTGTGACCATTACAAAAGCGCCGAGCACTTAATCTTTGGAAGGATCGTCTGCGATCTTGGGATCGACAAGTGTCTGACTACATCACCCACAGAATCTGCTCTAGTTAACGCTTTGGAATCTTGACGTGAGTACTCTAATCGACTCGTTGCTACAATATAGTAGATAGATCTTGGCTTGTTTGTGTTGAGGTAGAATTTTTTGTTTTCCATGCTACGAACCCCTCTGTGGTATCGAGCGTGTCTATATGTAGATCTGTTGCAGAGTAGAACACAATGGTCATTGTGGGTGGTGCTTTATTATCAATTGCTTTTGTGTACTTTGCATCTTGCGGTATGGTGGGATGAAGCTGCTGGGCTAACTTCACATGACATCGTTCATGATACTTTCTCCACGCTCAACATGCAACTTGTATTGCATAAGTGGCTTTTGGTGTCTGTCTCTCCCATCATAGTATAGATTCAATTTACGGGCACTTGATAGTTCAAGCATCAACGTTGTGGTTCTTGTTCGTAAGTTAGAGCGACACTTATTGAAAGCCCCAAACCATGTAAAACATGCAAAAGAAAATTAGAGGCGTCTAACTTTGTTTTGCGGGGTGTGATGTGATGTGATATGGCCATGATTGTGATTATATATGATGTATGCAATGTTCCTTATTGTAAGTTGGCAACCGCAGAACCTTATCGTTGTCTTTTAATTTCATTAAGACATGCGTGTCTATTATTCAAAGTAGTTGTAATAGTTGATGCTGGTGGACGACAACCATGTAGCGGTGCCATTGACCTTGACTCCACGCCGATGATGATAGAGATCATGTTCGTGCTTAAATATGGAGATCGAAGGCACAAGAAGAAAGACCATATCATATCACATATTTTGAATTGCATGTGATGTTAATCCTTTTATGCATCTTTTATTGCTTAGTTCGTGATGATAGCATTATAAGATGATCCCTCTCACAAAATATCAAGTTATAAAGTGTTCATCCTTAGTAGGCACCATTGCTAAAGCTCGTTGTTTAGAAGCACCACGTGATGATCGGGTGTGTTAGATTCTGCGAGTGTATACAATGGGAGCAAGCCATATTTTCTCATGCAGAAGCTAAGGTTTGATCTTGACGAGCCTAGCATGTACAGAAATGGTCTCAGAACACAGATCACCGAAAGGTAAAGCATGAGTCATATAGTAGATATGATGTGATTGTTCGCCTTTGAAGCTACATCATATCTCACGATGATCAGTTTTGATGTGGTGGATTTGGTTTATGTGTTCACTAAAACAATGTGAGGGATATTGTTTTGAGTGGGAGTTCACCTAGATTAATTTAACTATTAATTAGAACTCAATTTGTCATATACTTAGTCTAAACTATTGCAAATATGTTGTAGATCAATGGTGGCCCCTACCATCAATTTTAATGTGTTCCTGGAGAAAGAAAGGTTGAAAAACAATGGAAGCAACTTTGGGGATTGGTTCCATAACTTGAGAATTGTCCTCAATGCTGGTAATTTGACCTATATGCTGGATGCACCGCTGGGTGACCCACCTGCATCTGATGCTACCAATGAGGTGAAGAATATTTTCCTCACTCAGAAGAATCAGTACTCCACAGTTTAGTGTGCTATCTTGTATGGTTTGAAATCGGAGCTTCAGAAAAGGATTGAGAACTTTGACCCACATGATATTGTCTGTGAACTCAAAATGATATTTGAGGCTCACGCGGAAGTTGAGAGTTATGAGGCTTCTGAAAAATTGTTTAACTACAAGATGGAAGAGGGCAGCTCCATCAGTGAGCATGTGCTTAAGATGCCTAGGCACGCAAGTTAGATCCAAAGCTTGGGTATAGTGATTCCTAATGTTTGGGGATTCATCGTGTCCTCCAATCACTCCCACCAAGTTACAAGAACTTTGTGATGAAATACAGTATGCAAAACATGGATAAGTCCTTGCCTGAACTCTTCTCCATGTTAATGTCTGCGGAAGTGGAGATCAATAAAGAGCACCAAGTGTTGATGGTCAATAAGACCACCAAATTCAAAAGGCAAGGAACTCTAAGAAAAAGGGAAACTTCAAGAAGGGTGGTAAGAAAGTTATCGCTCCGGTGAAGAAGACCAAGGCTAGGCCTAAGCTTGATACTGAGTTCTTTTACTGCAAGGGAGAAGGTCACTGGAAGCGAAATTTCCCTAATTACTTGGCGGATTTGAAGAACGGCAACATCAAGAAGAAAGTTATATCTGATATACATGTTATTGATGTCTATCTCACTAGTAGTCGTAATAGTGCCTGGGTATTTGATACTGGTTTCGTTGCTCATATTTGTAACTCGAAGCGGTCTTTGCGAATAAGCGGAAACTAGCGAAGAACAAAGGTGACGATGCGCGTTGGAAATAGATCAAAGGTTGATGTGATCGCAGTTGTCACGCTACCTCTTCATCTACCATCGGGATTAGTTTTATACTTAAATAATTGTTATTTGGTGCCTGCGTTGAGCATGAACATTATATCCTGATCATTTTTATTCTTGAGACGGTTACTTGTTTAAGTCCGGGAATAATGGTTGTTTGATTTATATGAGTAATATGTTTTATGCACATGCACCTTTGATAGATGGTCTATTCTTGTTGAATATCGATTGTAGTAATACACATATTAATAACATTGAAGCTAAATGTTTGAAATTGAGCGATAACTCGACCTATATGTGGCACTGTCGTCTTGGTCACATTGGAGTGGAACGTATGAAGAAACTCCATTCGATGGACTTCTTGAATCACTTGAAAGATGTGAAGCATGTCTGATGGGTAAAATGACTAAGACTCCATTTTCTGGTATGATGGAGCGAAACGGACTTATTGGAAATCATACATACCGATGTGTGTGGTCCAATGAGTGTAGCATCGCTGATGGTTATCGTTATGTTCTTACTTTCACGGATGACTTGAGTAGATATGGGTATATTTATTTCATGAAACATAAGTCCGAAACTTTCGAAAAGTTTAAGGAATTTCAAAGTGAAGTAGAGAATCAACGTAACAAAAGATTAAGTTTCTGATCCGATCGTGGAGGTGAATATCTAAATTCTGAGTTTGGCGAGCATTTAAAGAAATACGAATACTTTCACAATTGAAACCGCACTGGAACACCACAACATAATGGTGTGTATGAGCGTCATAATCGAACTCTCTTAGATATGGTTAGTTCTATGATGTCACTTGATTCATATCGTTTTGGGGTTATGCATTAGAAACAATCGCATTCACTTTAAATAGGGCACCATCTAAATCCATTGAAAGCGACACGTATGAATTATGGTTTGGAAAGAAACCTAAATTGTCATTCCTTAAAGTTTGGGGTTGCGAAGCTTATGTAAAGAAGTTACAACCCAACAAGCTTGAACCCAAAGCGAAAATGCGCCTTCATAGGATACCGAAGGAAACTATTGGGTATACCTTCTATCATATATCCAGTGCAAAATCTTCGTTGCTAAGAATGGATCCTTTCTAGAAGGAATTTCTCTCGAAAGAAGTGATTTGGAAGGAAAGTAGAACTCGACGAGGTTGTCAAATCTTCTCTCGGTTGAGAGTAAGCGCACCTTGGAAGAAGTTCTGTGGCACCTACACCAAAAGAGAGGAAGCTAATGATGTTGATCATGAAACTTGATTGAAGTCACTATGAAACCTCACAGGTCAGAGAACTCGTACCACTCCCAATTGGTATGATCCCGTTATGAGTGTCATGTTGGGACAACACCGGCGACCCTACAACATATGGGAAGAGATGATGAGCCCAGATTCTAATAAATGGCAAGAAGCCATGAAATCGAGATTGGATCCATGTCTGAAAACCAAGTATGGACTTTGGTGGACTTAGGATGGCGGAAGGATGTCGAGAACAAATGGATTTTCAAGTAGAAAATAGATGTTGATGGTAATGTTCTTTGTCTATAAAGCTCGACTTGTCGCAAAGGGTCTCGACAAATTCAAGGAGTTGACTATGATGAGACTTTCTCACGGTATCAAAGCTAAAGTATGTGAGGATTTTGTTAGCAATGTGCATATTATGATTATGAGATATGGCGGATGGATGTCAAAAGCAGCGTTCCTCGGTGGAACATTGATGAAGAGTTGTATATGGTACAACCCAAAGGTTTTTCGATCCTAAAGATGCTAACAAGGTATGCAAACTAGCGGTCCATTTATGGGTTGAAGCAAGCATCCAGTTGGAATCAACCCTTTGATAAGGTAATCAAAAGTTTTGGTTTTATACAAACTTATGGAGAAGCTTGTATTTACAAGAAAGTGAGTGGGAGCTCTGTAGCATTCCTAGTACTATATGTGGACGACATATTGTTGATTGGGAATGATGTAGACCTTCTTAATATTGTCAAGGATTATTTGAATAATAGTTTTTCGATGAAAGATCTTGGCGAAGCAGCTTACGTATTAGGCATAAAGATTTATAGACATAGATCGAGACACCTAATATCGTTGTCACAGAGTACATATTAG